>JAVKPL010011916.1:0-54074 GCA_032173675.1 Gastrolobium villosum | reverse complement strand
GGAATAACCCTGTTCTTTAATACTTTCTCATTGCGAACCAAAACTTTTAGTGGTCTCACAACAATTTCACATCTTACTTTACCTCATTATCATCTTGTTGGACAATGTGGGACACATCAGATACATATATGTGAAACTAACTGATGCGAAGAATATCATACAAATTAGACAAATGTGCATTTAATGCAAGTTTATACGCCACAGGTCTGACCCTCTTTATTATCTGGTAGGGCCCTATGAACCTAGGACTCAACTTCCTTACACCTAGAGCACGCCCAAACCTGTAGTCAGAGACAAACTAATAAACACATGATCCCCTTCATAAAATTCAAGGGATTTATGTTTCACAATCTCTTTTACATATAATCGAGACAACTGCTCAATAGAGAGACTCATCTTGACTGGAATGAAATGTGCAGACTTAATCAATCTATCTACCACAACTCATATAAAATCAAAACTAGCCTGAGTTCTTGTCAATGTTACTACAAAATCCATAGAAATACTGACCCACTTCCATTTAGAAATATTCAAGGGCTGCAGTAATTCAGAGGGCTTCTCATTCTCAAACTTATATTCATCATTTTATTTCTCCGAGCTCATTTAAGTTCACTTTTACTCCCTAAGGAACAATATTAACATTTCACAGTTGGGTTTCTGCACCGTTTTCAATGAAATGCACTGTGAATTACTAACTGTGCACTGTTTGCGCGCAAAATTGTAAAACTTCTAAACTTATCATTTTTGGTCTAAACGTGACTTGTTTTACATATAATGGACTTACCTATTACATCCATCTTCTTACTGAAAATATAATTCCACTGAAACATCAATGTATCAGTCCTTGCACTGATAATACAATTTACAATTTCATTGTACATCAGTCCTTCCACTGATAATATAATTTACAATTTCATTGTACATCAGTCCTTACACTGATAATACAATTTACAAATACTACTGACCAGAGAAACTACACTCTATGAATTACACAAGGAATCTTCTTGATAAATACCAAATGCAAAACATAACATCATAACTAATACTCTGGTTAACTATTCAAGGGCTCTGCCCAAGAATAGCTAACTAACATGTCTCACATGTTTAGTGTGACTCCCAGGGTCAAGCCATAGGCAATCAACACAAACTGTACACAAACTATAGTATGAAAATAATTCCAGGGTCAAAGCCATAGGCAGTCTAATATAAAATCGCTGGTCAGGATTCTCATAACATACATCATCAGTGCAACATTATAACATCAAAAATCATATAATATCTATTTGAATATGAATGAATGCACATGTACAACATATCAAACACTTATTCATAAATTGAGCAATATCTTTCTTCATACCAGACCACCAGAAATTTGGTTTCATGGCCTGATACATCTTGGTAGCAATAGGATGGATAGTGTACCTTCCCATATGGGCATCAGTTAACACCTCATCTACTATCTGACATTTCGGAACAATGATATGATCTTATTATACTTAACACTAAGCTTATCCGTGGACACAAAATCCTGTTCTTTCATAGACTAAATTTCTTCATCAAGCAATTAAGCCTCTTTAAGCTGCTCAGCTAACGAGTTATGGACTACCGTAGTAGTCAACAAATACGGGCTATTCTCTGTAGTCAACAAATACGGATTATCCTCGGAACTGACAGGAGTGTTGAAATCTCTAAACTTTTTAATCAAATCATACTCTGAAATCATCAAATTAGCCATACAGACTGCCTTCTTGCTTAAGGCATC
Source organism: Gastrolobium villosum (assembly GCA_032173675.1). NCBI lineage: Eukaryota > Viridiplantae > Streptophyta > Magnoliopsida > Fabales > Fabaceae > Gastrolobium > Gastrolobium villosum. Next base: position 52,312 of record JAVKPL010011916.1, on the reverse strand, counting down.
GGCTACCACATTGTCTTTACTTGGGTGATATTACAATTCAAAATCATAATATTTCAGAAATTTAACCCATCGGCTTTGCCTCATATTCAACTCTTTCTGATCAAACATATAATTTAAACTTTTGTGGTCACTGTAGTCAACTAAATTGGCACCGTATAGAAAGTGTCGCCAGATTTTCAATGCGAACACTACGCCCGCCCGCTCAAGATCATGTGTTGGATGATTCTCTTCATTCAGCTTTAACTGCCAAGAAACATAAACAACCATCTGACTTTGTTGCATCAATACACAGCCTAATCCAAACTTAGAAACATCACAGTATATTTCAAATTCACCTGCAGGATCAGACAAAATTAATACCGGAGTGTTACTTAACTTCTTTTTTTAATTCTTGAAAACTCACTTCACATTCTTGGGTCTACACAAATGGGTTCCCTTTACGATTAACCGTGTTAAAGGTAGTACCATGAGTGAAAATCCCTCAATATAACGCCTATTATATCCAGCCAAACCAAGAAAACTCCTGATCTCTGTAATATTCTTAGGACGTTCCCAATCTAACACTGTTTCAATCTTACTCGGTCCACTGCCACTCCTTCAAATGAAACGACATGGCCTAGAAATTGTATTTCAGAAAGCTATAAAACACACTTGGCTGGCTTAGCATACAACTGATGTTCTCTCAGAATCTGCAAAACAACTCTCAAATGCTCATAATGCTCTTTGGATATATTAGTATGTCATCAATAAAGACAACCACAAACTGATTCAGATAGGCTTTAAAAATCCGATTCATATAACGCATGAAAAAGGCCTTTGCATTTGTAAACCCAAAAGGAATAACCAGATACTCATAGTATCCATATCAGAACCTGAAATCTACCTTTGGAACATCATCCGGCTTTGTCCGGATCTGATGATACCCGGACCGGAGATCAATCTTAGAAAATACAGTCGCACCACGCAACTGATCCAACAAATCATCTATACGCGGCAAATGATACTTAATTCTTGACAGTAACCTTGTTCAACTGCCGGTAATCTGTACACAATCTCATAGACTCGTCCTTCTTCTTAACAAAGATCACCGGAACTCTCCACGGAGACACACTCGGTCTAATAAAATTCTTACTGGACAAGTCATCACTCTTCTTCTTTAATTCAAATAATTCTAGAGGTGACATTCGGTATGGAGCTAGAAACATAGGCCTCTCTCCGGTCAACTAGTCAATTGAAAATTCAATTTTCCTCTCCGGCGGAAAAATTAAAAATCTCATCGAGAAAGACATCTATAAAATCAAAGACAATAGCGATATCAGAAATTGGCTCCTTATGGACGCCAACCCGACCTCCCAACAGAATAAACTCTGAATCTCCTTCCTTCAAGGCATTCGCAACCCGAAGGACAGACATATCCGGAAACTCTCACTTCATCGTTAGAGGAATTAGAAATGGTCTTACTGCAACAATCAATCCTTACACAGTACTTAGATAACCAATCCATTTTCAAAATTACATTCACAGAGAAGAAATGCAGGACAATAAAGTCAGCAAAATACTCCCTGTCATCATATTTAAACTTCACATCCTTCCAAATGAATGATTCCTCGCTAACATTCCCAACAACCATAATAATAAACATAGGGAATCTCATCCTTATCACAGTCAAATAGAATGCTTCATTATTAATTCAAGCTCTTTCTGCCTAGTTGCCTTGCAGTCCAAGTCTGTTGTAGTGCAGCAAAAATTGCAACAACAAGATCCGGTGATAGATCATCATTATTAAATGTCCCACGAGTCCTCCTTGGAGGAACCATATCTCTGCATATATTACACTAAGGAATGAGTTAGCAACACTCACATTCAGTGATCACACATGCATTATACAGCACTCCAAGAAAACACTCAAGAACTTCCAACTTCAAATATCTTATGCCATATATCATGTAACTACCTAGAAAAACTGCTCTGATACCATAAATGTAACATCCCCGTCTCGAGCCGGTTCAATTAACATACATATGATACAAACAGAAACAGCGGAAGACTTAACTTACGAAAATACGAGCTAACTTTTTCTTTTTCTTTAATCTTTTTTCACATGACATATCACATTGCATACTTCTTCTAATTTAATTCTAATTTGACGGAGACGAAAATCGGACAGAGTAACCTTTGTAAATCGGACAACTGGGGATTTGCAAATCCCACTCTCAAGGTACCCTGATAGACAATTTATACAGTATATACTTTCAGACATACCAGATATCCATATAGGATCATATACCCATCCATGGGCGCATGCATAACTTGGCTCCGTGCCACTATGTCTAACAGCATGCAATCCAACTCATAAACATAAACCGAATACTACATCATCATATCAACATGCCTGAATACTCAAATGTACATGCATCCAACCGAAAGACATGTACAAAACATATACAGGCCATATACAAAATAAAGGATCAGGCATCATGATCACCAATGAATAGGACACTATACAACAGCACATGTTCTCCAAAAATAGCATCTATAATAAATAATAGCCTCCGACTACCCAGAACTCCATATCCTCATACTAGTACCTCTAGCCACGGTTAGTGTCCTTGTCCCATGAGGGCTCTTCAATTAACTGTGTTCCTGAAATCATATCCCCAAACGGGGTTAGAGACGAATCTCTAGTAAGCTCCAGGTTTATAGAGAACTCTCCATACCCTGGGCTCACTTCCTGCATGACAGTCAGATACATAATATACAAAACATCATATAAGCAATTATACTGAACATATCTCGTATAACATATCATATAATCAAATATCATAACTAAACAAAGCACATACACAAATCTTATCAGAGACGTACGCAGTCCTTCCCAAGGGATGACCCCAAGCGGAAATCAACGCACGTAACAAATATCATAACTAAACAAAGCATAAACACAAATCTTATCAGAGACGTACGCAGTCATTCCCAAGGGATGACCCCAAGCGGAAATCAACGTACGTAACAAATATCATTTACAAAATCCTAGTACATATCACATAAAACATGTCATATAATCAAATATCATAACTAAACAAAACATATACCCATATCATATCAGAGGCGTGCGGCGTTATTCCCAAGGGAGGACCCCAAGCGGAAATTAACGCACGTGTTCCCAAGGGAGGACCCCAAGCGGAACCAGAACATGTCAGAGGCGTACATCGTCAATCTCAGGGAAACCCCAAGAAGACATCAGTGTACATAGGATCAATGGCCAAAGATCATCACATAACAGAGGTGTACACAATTAATCCCAAGGGATGGCCCCAAGCGGAAAGCAGTGCACATGTTCCCAAGGGAGGACCCCAAGCGGAACTCAACATATAACAGATATATACACACTTAGTCCCCAGGGAGGACCCCAAGCGAACATCAGTGCATAAACAAGTCAATAGTCAGATATCATTACAGAAATAACATCAAAACATATCAAAGTAAACACATTAAACGATATCATATCACATCATCATATAGCTCTATATGAATGCATCTATATCATATATCTCATACATATCATACAACCTGACCACAGTCCGTACACTATGGCGGAACACAAAGTAGGGGCGAACCCCATAAACATAAAGCTTACCTCTTGAAGCTTTTCAATTTGCTTACTTGAAGAACAAGCTACTTATCTTGCTCCACGAGAATCCAAACGTTCACAATCCCTAGGCACACCTAGAGAAGGAATTCAACAAAAAACTCAATAAATGATATAATGCCATGTAAATATACAGGACACATACTTTATTGTTTATTTTCTTTTTACTTAATCATATTAAGTCATGAGTGGGTGGTTCTTTGTTCAACAAATCCTCACAAAATTCCACATATTCGCTTAGTCTTAGGATAGTCCCAAAAGGCCCTTAAAACACTCATTACTCCTCTTAGCATCTAAAAGCCTATTTTCCCCAATTTAAGGCCGGTGAAACATACAAAGGAGCCAAAGTGTCTTTCATTATTTCTTAAACCCTTTCACTTCAAGATCATACTAAAGCCATGCATTAGGACCTAACCACATCATCAAAATAATTTTTAACATAATCATCCCTAATTAGACCCTAATGACCGAAATTCACAAGGAGGGTTTTCCGATGGATTGTCCACTTGGTATTCTCACTTTAATACCTAAATCTCATCATACACATACATACAAACCTCCACAATTATTTAATTTAATTATTTTGGCACATTAACCCCTAAATGCCCAATATGGCCGAACCTAGTGTGGTGGTCCAAGGAGATTTATTTATTCTATTTTATTTTTCCAACTCATCGTCATGCTTGCTTGATACTATATCATCATAAAACACACTAATACTTCATAAATTTCAAGTTTTCACTTCATAAATTCTACACAAAATATGCTCATAATATTCACAACTTAACCCATGAAAATCGAACCATTAGAATGAGGATTTCTTACCTCAAATAGCTTATCCAAAGTCCAGAGAACAAAACCCAAGCTTTGCTCACTCAAAATCCACACTTTCTCATTTAGGTGAATAGTACCACGATTTGGGGATGAGGAAAAACTCTCTCCACAAGCAATTTTAGCTCAAAATAAGGGGTGGAACGGATTCATTGGATGATTTCCTATTGATTTCATGTAATGGACCTTTTCATTTGGATGATTGTGTGATGAGAAATCAATGACAGAAAAATGAAAACCTAAGCTATTCCAATGAGAAATGGAGACAGAGGCAACGCGTACGAGGAGAAGAAAATGAGGAGGTGTGTCGCGGCTTCTTAAGTAAATATGTTAAGTTATTTTAACTGGGTAACCGCTTATCTATCTACATATCTTCATTCAATACCAAACTTTACCCAATGAACTAGAATATTTTTCCAGTCATATTTCTAACTTTACTTTTACTTTTCGGGTAACTTTGCTTACCCGCATTTTTACCCCTTAACTGTCATTTTAACTCCTTTTTCACCAAAGGTGACTTTATTTCTTTTATTTTATAATTATCCTTCCATATTAAATCCATAATTAAATGTTAGGGTCATTATAGAGTTGTATCTTACAATTTGATGGAAATACCTATACGGTGAATTTAGTGGTCCTGCCGGTATTCAGTCTTGAAGTGATTATCGGTATGGACTGGTCGGCGAAAAACGAAATAACCTTGGACTGTCAAGCAGGGAAGGTCATTGCTCCTTCGAAAGAAGGTAACTTTCAGTCTTTTGCTACTATTTCTTTATTACAAGTTAGAAAAGAACTCCTTCGGGGAGCTGAAGGGTATCTGTTGTTGATTGAGTTTGAGACTTCGGTTGACAACCAAATTCAGAATATTCCAGTTGTTAATGAATTCGAGGAGGTGTTTCCTGATGAAATTCCTCGACTACCTCCTCACCGGGAAATAGAATTTCCCATTGAACTTATTCCGGGAGTTGGACTTATTTCCATTGCTCTGTACCGTATGGAACCTTTGGAACTTCGGGAGCTGAAGAAGCAAATATAAGAGCTCCTGTCAAAAGAATTCATCAGACCCAGTACTTCTCCGTGGGGTGCTCCAGCCATTCTTATTAAGAAGAAGGATGGTAGTCTGCGTTTGTGTGTGGATTATCGTCAACTGAACAAAATGACAATGAAGAATAAGTATCTGCTTCCTAGGATCGATGATTTGATGGACCAGCTGAGAGGTGCCAGAGTCTTTTCCAAAATAGATTTACGATCGGGACACCATCAAATCCGGGTCAAATCGGAGGGTATTCCGAAAACAGCTTTCAGGTCTCATTATGGGCATTATGAATATCAGGTGATTCCGTTCGGACTTACAAATGCTCTGGCGGTATTCATGGATTATATGAATCGCATCTTCCCCTCATTCCTGGATCAGTTTGTTATTGTGTTTATCGATGACATCTTGATCTATTCCTCTAATGAAGAACTGCACGCGGAACATTTGAGGATAGTTTTGCAAATCCTTAAGGAGAAACAATTGTATGCAAAGTGGTCGAAGTGTGAGTTCTGGCTCAGTGAAGTCCAGTTTCTGGGCCACATAATTTCAGCAGAAGGTATTGCTGTGGATCCCAGCAAAGTTGAAGCAGTAATGAATTGGGAACGACCCAGGACCGTCATTGAAGTGCAGAGTTTCTTGGGACTGGCGGGCTATTATCGTAGGTTTATCCAGAATTCCTCTCAGTTAGTACAACCTCTCACCCGTCTCACTTAGAAGGATATGCCTTTTGAGTGGACCGACGCTTGTTAAGAATGTTTTATGGAGTTAAAAGGTAGATTGACGAGTGCTCCGGTACTTACTATTCCGAACCCAACTAGAAAGTTCGAAGTGTACTGTGATGCATCCCTGAAAGGACTTGGGTGTGTGTTGATGCAAGATCGTATGGTAGTAGCTTATGCCTCTCGGCAATTAAAATCTCATGAAGAAAATTATCCTATGCATGATCTGGAGCTAGCAGCCATAGTGTTCGCACTAAAAATCTGGAGACATTATCTGTATGGCTCACAATTTGATGTTTTCAGCGATCACAAAGTACTTGTTCAATCAAAAGGAGTTAAACATGAGGCAACGATGGTGGATGGAGTTCTTGAAAGATTATGAGTTTGAACTTAAATACCACCCAGGCAAGGCAAATGTGGTAGCTGACGCTTTGAGTCAGAAGACTCTGCACACTGCAACTCTGATGATGGAAGAACTTAAACTATTTGAAGCCTTTCGAGATATGAATTTGTCTATTATCAGAAGGAGGCGTAGTATAAGGTTGGGCAGTGTAAAAATAGAGAATGAGTTACTCCGTAGAATCAAGAGGGCTCAAAGGGATGAAGAACTAGTCCATAATTTGGCTGGTATTCAAGATATAGTATGGGATGAGAATGAAATGTTGAGATTCCAAGGTCAGTTATGCCATTCATCTTGGATCCACCAAGATGTATCATGACTTGAAGACTTCGTTCTGGTGGCCGGGCATGAAACGTGATATTTCGGAGTATGTAGTTTGATGTCTAACATGTCAGAAGGTGAAGTATGAACATCAAAAACCTTCGGGACTTCTTCAACCTCTGGATATTCCCGAATGGAAATGTGACAGTATTGCCATGGATTTTGTAGATGGACTTCCTCGGACGCGAGAAGGATTCGATGCCATCTGGATAATTGTTGATCGGTTGACAAAATCAGCTCATTTCCTGAGTGTCCGAACGACGTACAATACCGAGAAGCTTGCCCGGATTTATCTTCGGGAGATTGTGAAGCTGCTTGGAGTTCCCACTAGTATTGTCAGCGATCGTGATCCCAAGTTCACTTCTAAGTTCTGGGAGTCTTTCCAGCGCGTTCTCGGAACCCATTTGAGGTTGAGCACTGCTTATCATTCGCAAACCGATGGTCAGACTGAGCGTACTATTTAGGTTCGAGAGGATATGTTGCGGACATGTATCTTAGATCAAGGAGGCAGTTGGGACAAGTATCTTCCTTTGGTAGAGTTTGCGTACAATAACAGTTATCATTCCAGCATCCGAATGGCACAATATGAAGCATTGTACGGAAGGAAATGTAGATCCCCGTTATGTTGGGTAGAAGTTGGTGAGCGGAGTATTTTGGGGCCCGATATGATTCAAGAAACATCTGAGTAGGGACAGAAAATCAAAGAAAACATGCAGCGGGCCCAGGCGAGGCAGAAAAGTTATTACGACAATCTTCATAAGCCCTTATCTTTTGAAGTGGGAAACTACGTGTTTTTGAGAATCACACCCACATCGGGACTCAGCAGGAGAATGGGAGTGAAGAAGTTGAATCCGCGGTATTTGGGACTATATCTTATCTTGGACAGGATTGGAGAATCAGCTTATCCGTTGGCGTTACCGCCTAACTTGTCAGGGATCCATAACGTATTTCATGTATCACAGTTAAGGAGATATCTCTCTGATCCATCCCATGTATTACTGCCAGAAAAAGTGGAGTTAGGGGAAAGCCTGACGTATCCTATTCAACCGTTCCAAATTCTAGAGAGATCGGTTAAACAACTCCGTTCCAAGGAGATCCCGCGGGTGAAAGTGTTGTGAAACAATAAATCGGCATATGAAGCCACTGGGAACGTGAAGCCGACATTGAGAATTGATATCCAGAACTTTTTAATTAGTAGGTAAATCTAATTTTGCGGACAAAATTCCAATTTGGTGGGGAGAGTGTAACATCCCATATAATTAGGAAAATATAAATATTGCTATGAGGAATATGGAAGCATGTGTGAAATTCGAATTGTATGTTAATACATGTCTTGTCTACGAAATTATATAGCTATTTTCCCTAGAGTAGAATTAAGTTGAGTTAGGGAATTCTTTGAATTACCATGGTAAGCGAGTGTTTATTTAGGCATGTGAAGCTTCTATTAAAAGTATATGAATAATTTGATTGTAGTACATAGAAAGACTAATAATACTTAAAAGACTTGGGAACTTATAAATTAATGGGCTGGTTCATAAGTTAGTAGACCAGTGTATTTGTATATTTTTGGACCCAAATCTTTTGGGTTGGTCGATGGCCCTAAGGGCCTTAGGGAATAATTTCAATTCAACCCAACCTTGTATTTATCCTAACCTCATCCTAAGCATCCCACAAGGCAGCCCTTGATTGGCAAGGGATCAACACATGGCAACCCTCATCTTCTTATTCAGCCCACCTGTGCGCATAGGGCATAACAAAAATTCTGACGACTTGTTAAACCCATTCAGCTTTATTACATGCAACCAATGGGTGAGAGGTGAGCAGTTTGCATGCAACTTGATTGGGAAGAAATTTGTTCAACCATTTACTCCTTCTTGGGTGCTCCAAAGAGAGGGAGAGGGCCTAAATTTTTCTGATCTTGTTAGCTTTTAAATCAGCTTTCCAACCCCATTCTTCCATCACCCAAGCGCTGTTTATAGAGTATTAGGTTGGAGAACTTAGTTTGTTAAAACAGAACCAAACATAAACATACAATCTGCCCCTTTCTTCCTAAAAATCGTGACCTAAGTTGAATAGAGACACCAAGAAAAATTACATATAATCTTCCCCTTTTCTTACTACAAACCGTGGAGCTTCTTGAAGGATAAACAAATTTCTAAACACATCTTTCCTTACTACCTTGTTCGGCTGTGCACTAGCATTCAAGGAGGTGAGTTGTTTGCTCTTCCTCTTATCCTTTCCTACTCATAAATCGGTCCTCATTGGATTATTCTCTGTTTGTGCGCGCAAGGTTCTATTTTGGTGAGATCACTGCCTTCATTTTACGTTGCTAGGCTTGAACTTTTGGGTCATTAGAGGGTGGAAGCTCACTGTTATTCGAGTTGGGGTCTTGAGTGTGGACAAGAAACCGTAAGTTGTTTTAAACCTCTCCTTGTCCCTTGTGGTTCTGTCGTGTTGTATGATAGAACAAGTTACTACGTTTGGCTATCATTTTCCTTTTGTTCCATTCTATTTTGTTGGAAGCCCTTGATCGTTTAAATGCATGCAACCTCTAGGTGAGTTATGTCTAGAAAAACTAGTCCCTTAACCGTTTGATGATTTCCTTGAACTAGACAAAATTAATAAAAATTTGTATGTACTAAAATGTTATAGGCAGCATGTTAAAGTCTTTTGTTGTCCCTTTGTGCTCTAGAAATGTTATATAAATGAACCTTTAGGCACCTAATAATGGTTAGTAACCGTTTCTGCATGTTGGTTGTTCACTGTTATTGTTGGAAAATTTATGGGACAACATGCTGTATGTAGCGCACATAGGGAGCTAGGTTGGAATTTTGATTAAAAATCCTTAATGTATTTTTATGCCAAAATCGAATTTTGTTCAGGTTGAGAAACCTTTGATTGCTCACTGCTAACAAGTTAAAAATAGTTATTTGAAGTCAGAAAATTAGTAGGAAAAGAACCTTGTAAACCGATTAGGAGTTAAGGGAAAAAGGGACTAAAGACGTATGCTACGTATAGGGAATAGTGTGACGAACGATTCTGACTTGAAATCTTGTTGCTTAGGTGCGCATAGCTCTTGACCGTGGACTGTTTTGCTGCTGTGTGGTAATTTATTTGTGGCACGTGAGGTAATTGTTAGGTGTTATTACCTAATGTGACTATTAGCTAGTGTATAGAATTTTGAACTGTTGCTCACATTTGCCTTGAAGTTATATCCTGTTATATGTTAAATGGATTCTGCCTTTGAACTTGAGATGATGGAAATTCTGCTATAAGAATTAAATGTTATGTGGCAGCTTTATATTAAAAGTACGTGAAGTATATGCTATTATGATGATGAACTAGTCATGCATTTGTACACCATACTCATCTGTTTGTTTTTGTGTGTGCAAGGCATTTCACGGCATACATACACCAAATTCATGCTGCTCTGGAAACTAAGAATATTTATAAAATAATCATGTGTCTGAGCACGCATCCTGTAGGCATCCCTTCGATACCAGGGTATGGGGCACTTGGCTTCCGTCCGCATAGGTCACAGTTGGAATTCACCCTTGAGGGAGCCAAATATGGAATCTCCATTGTGTATGTTAGTACGTGCACTAAAGTGCTATGAACGTACCCTAAGATGGCGTTATTTATGCACTATGATGATATGTTAGCATTTGTCCGAAAATTTTAAATGTTGACGCGACTGTTTTGTAATTCTGTGCATAGTTTAATACTATTGCATTATTGGTTTTGCTACCACACTACTGGAATTTTTCTCACCCCTTTTGGGGCTCAATTTTTGTAAAATTGCTGGAGGACGGAAGAGCATATGATGACCTTGTTAAATTGGATAATTGTTGTTAACGGCTGCTGTTTGGAATTTCTGTTGTTAATTGTTTTGTCTGTTGGATGACTGCATTGTAGAAATATTTTGGAAGGATAGAATATCGTTAGAACATGCTTTAATTTATGGTTTTTAAGGTTTTATGGTCTGTTTGGACTTTGGAAAAATTCTGATTACGTTTTGCGAAAAATAACTTGTTAAGCGTTTTAAATGCTGTTTTGCGAGTACATTGCGAGTTCTGTTTCGAGGGGCTAGAAACCTCTGATTCGCTTATAATTTATATGTACGCGAAGCCCCAGATGTCTAGTTTCTTCGTAGCAAAGAAAATTCTTTTTATCTGTTGAACTCGATTTCATACGATTTTTACAAGGCATCAAGGTCTGTCAGGAAAATTAATGTTTCAGCAACTAAAGCAATTTTTGTCTAAACATCAATGGTTTATTTTTAGACCAGATTTGAATACGAAAAATTTTAAGAGACTTAAAACTAAACTTTAGAACTTACTTGTTGACATTTTGACTAGAATTATAATTTGATATGATAATGTTATTGCGAGTCCCTATTTTGAAAAAGGTATATACACAAAATAAAAAGTATGAATAAGAATAAAAATTTATTCATTTATTTATTTTATCCAAGTTTTTAGTTTATGTTTTGCCATTTTATTTATTAATTTATTTATTTATTGTTATTATTATTTTGAATTAATTTTGTTCCTATTCTTCAGCAAACTCGATTTTTTTGTGATGAATTTAATTTTAGTTATACTTTATTTAATCAACTAATCTCTAATTATTAAAAAATTAAACAGTTTCTCTCATTTTAGCACCTTGGGTTTAACTCATTTTTTCCTTCGAAGAAATGATAATCATTAGTTTAGTTATTTTATTTGAAAATTAAAGTAACATACACGGTAGGTGTGGGCGTGAATTCTTATCTTAAAAAAAGGTATATATATCACAATTTTGCATCCAACCTTGATTAAATTATTGAAAAAATTATTTTCGTTTCTATTGTAGTTTCGTAGATAGAAAACAGACTCTGGGTTGGATGGACAACTTTGAAAGAGGTGTGGACTGTCCCACTACAATAAACACAAGAGACACCTGGAATTGGCTGGACAACTTGGTGTTGGATCTGTTTGGTCTCTATGACTTGATTTCTGGTCTCAATCCAAGTTGAGAGTGCATCAAATTTAGCATAGAAGGCTACTAAGGAATCTTGCATTCCAAGCACACTCATTTGAGCATCCCTTTCACCAGACCATTGGAAATAATTTTGATCCATTTTCTCTAAAAGATCAAGGTCTTCTAGGAAACTCACACAACAGAAACTTAACAGAAAAGAAAACTAACAAGCAAGAGGGAATCTAAGAATAAAAAATAGCAACTATGAAAGATTAAAAAAAACAATTTATATATTAGCAAAATCTATAATCAAATATCATCAGCATACCAAACAGAATAAAGGAAAAAAAAATAGAAACTGAAATCAACAACTTAAAAGAGAAAACAACAATTAACAAAATTTAACAACCAAATTACTAACATGGACTAGAAATTAAAAAAAAATAGTAGCATCTATACGAACAGTATATACAAAAAATTAAAATCACAAGACAAATAAAAACAAATCTACTAATAAGAGAAATATACAAAAATATAAGATAAAGGCTAATAGAAAGAAAGAAGGAAAAATAAGCTAGACAAACAGAAATATTAAAATAGTCAAAAAATGAAAATAACAAAACTAATTCAGAACAGCAATTGATAAGTCCATGAAATGAGATTTAAAACATATGGTTTTTAGTATGAAAAAGCAAAGAAATATATACTTTGTGTGTCAATTGATACCCCAATTACATGAGCTGAATTATTGTTGATTTAAATGCTAATGGGCTTCGATTTTATTTTTCAGGCCCATTGATTTATATTTTACAAAGCAAATCAAAAAGAAAGAAGACAAAGAAGTGGGCTGAACTTTTGAAGCCCAAAAGAAAGAAGAAAATAGGAGGCGGGCTGTGCATATGCAAAGCCCACAACCAAACCCGACCCAAAAAGAAAAAATAAGAAAGGAGAAGGGAAGAGGGCAGGAGGCATTCGTGAAAGAAAAGAAGGGAACCAGAAACCCTATCAGCCGCACGATTGAAGTCCCCACCTCAGCCAAATCGTTCCACCCCATCCCAGATAAGCTTCCAAGATCAGATCGCCGTGGATCTGCGGCTCAACACTCCAAATCACCCCTCATCCACGGTCCAAAAAGAAACCCTAACACCATTTTGTGATTCAGAAAATGCCAAACAACACCTTTTGCTGAGTGGGTGAGTGTGAATCTGTTGTGAGTGGTTTCTGTGCGCAGTCTAGTGTACGGGAAAAAAAAGAAAATTCCCATTGATTGAAAAAGGGAGGAGAGCAACTGGGGACCACCTTGCAACGCACAAAAGGCGCGTCATACCTGCTACAGCTTGGGAGCGCAATACGTGGAGGCTGCAAGGAGAGGGCCCACAACCAATGCATGTGCGAAGGAGGGTGTTATAAATAGTAGAAGAACATGAATGTGAGGGGACCCTTTTCTGCATATATCGTTTCTGAATTCTGCATAGACATTTCATTTGGTTTTTTATTTTTACTCTCTGTAATGCGTATTTTTGTGCTGAACTTGTTGGTGCTGCAGTGAGGTTGTCCGGTTGTTAGGACTCTTGCTGCACCTTTGACTTCTGTGTTTCTAGTTTTAATTTGAACATTTAGTTGTAGTTTTTAGCTTAACCCTTATGGGTATGAGCTAATTTCATTAAGGTTGGGTGTAGGTACCCGAACCTCAGTCTTGAGTTTGTGTAAATTTCAGTTGCTTAATATTGATTCTCATTTTGTTCAATATTGTGTTAAATTTTCACTTATGCTATTTTTAAGGCCTGATTATAGGATAATACTCCAGGATTTGGTCATTGAGAAATGACTAAAGCCAGAACTGTGTTGAACACATGGACTTGAGGGTGAAAATTCTCAAGGGATGTTTCTCAGAGAAGAGAACAACCTCCATGATGTGTTGATTGGATTTAATGTTCATTCCTTCTTTCAGCACAGAGATGTGCAATTGATGGTAAATGATAATAATGTTTTTAAGAGATTAAAAGTAGTTAGAGAGGGTTCAACACAAGGGAATTGATTTTAAGAAACTGTTTTAGCACTCATTTGGAGGCTGTGGGGAAGGGGAACTGAAACTCAACCTATTTTTCTTCACAAATTATTATATACATTTCAGAAGTACTTTCAGTAAAGATTCACCATAAATTTCTTAAATTTCTAGATACTAATTCCTTTATACAAAAAGAAAAATCGTTGGCATTTAAATCTTTTTCTGTTTATAACTAAACTCCCAATCATTTTCTTTAATTTGATTTTATTTTTAGATTTTGTGCTGATTAATAATCACTAATTAGTCAAGTTAGAAAAATGCAATAGATCCTTGAGGGAACGATATTTGGGACTCATAAAAGCCCTATATTACTTGTTGTCGCGTATGCTTGCACGTGTACTTGCACATTGTTGCAAAGAACCAACAAGTTTTTGGCGCCGTTGCCGGGGATCGATGTATTTTTCTGATCAAATTTCTATTTGTGATTGTTATTTCTGCATAGTTACTGTTTGCTGTTTTTAGTTTAGTCATTTGGATTCTTATTTAGTAGTTTTTTCTATTTTTTCAGATTTGATTCTGTTTGTGGTAGTTCCTGCTTATTACATATGTTTGATCATAAACTGTTTGGGACTTTTCTGTTTGCAGGTTCTTGTTTGTTTGTTTGTTTGTTTGTTGCGTTTGTAAAAAAATATATATAAAAAATTTAGTAGTCTAGGTTTTGTTAGCTTGTTAGATTTTTTTCCTTTTAGTTTGGAAAGGGTGCATGAGTGCAACTCCACACCCTCTCTTAGCAGCATTCGACCCTGAACCAGAGAGAACTTTTAGGCTTAGGAGGAGAGCCCAAAGAGCTAATAGGAACATTCCAAACCCTGAGTTTGAAGAAATGGAAAATGAAGGAGAGGGAAATGAGGAAGGACCTGAGAGGATCCAAAATCAGCTCATAAATTACAATGATAGGTCCATGATGGACTTTATCATACCAGTCTTAGATGAATTAGATCCTAGTATTGCCCAACCTATCAATGGAATGCCCTTTAAACTTGAACCTGTAATGTTCACTATGCTTCAAAATATGGGGCAATTCCATGGACATTTGATGGATGATCCACACAAGCACCTTAGGAATTTCCTAGAGGTGGCTAACACTTTTAGGATTCCAAATGTCTCAGATGATGTGCTGAGATTGAAGCTTTTCCCTCACTCTTTGGTTGATAAAGCCAAAGAGTGGTTGAACTCCCTTCCATCCAACTCCATAACAGATTGGCATTCTCTGGCTGAAAAATTTATTATGAAATTTTTCCCTTCTAATAAAATAGTGCAAATCAGATGTGACATCACCAATTTCATGCAAAAAGATGGTGAGACCCTTGTAGATGTCTGGGAGAGATTTAAAATCCTTCTTAAGCAATGTCCTAACCATGGCTTGCCACCTTGGGCAGTGTTGCAAACTTTTTACAACAGCCTAAATACCCAAAACAGAGCCTTAGCAAATTCTGCTGCTAATGGCATGTTTATGTCAATGTCCTTTAACCAAGCCCATGAGTTATTGGAACAAATGACTCAAAATTATGCTCAATGGCCTGAGGATAGAAATCAGTCAAGAAGAGTAGCTGGTTTACATGAGCTTGAGACTGTAACTGTTCTTTCAGCCAAGTTTGATGCACTAACAACTTATTGAAAAATCAAGGTCAAGCCATTGAGGCAAGATTGTCTCAACCTCAAAGCCCAGTACCCCAAGTTAATGCAGTGAACACAGGTGAAACGTGTGTTTTTTGTGGAGGGCTTCACATGTTTGAAAACTGCCCATCCAATCCTGAATCTGTATATTATGTGGGGAACCAAAATAGGAACCAAAATAATTTTTCTAACAATTTTAATCAAAGTTGGAGGCAGAACCAGCAGCCTCAATACTTTCAAGGGCAAGGACAGCAAGCTGGGCCCTCTAATGCTCAACCTAGACCACCCTTTCCCCAACAAAATTTCCAACAAATGCACAGGCCATCTCCTGCTCAAACCTCTGTCCCATTCCCTCAATCCCAAACTGGTGAAGCCATTCCTTCTTCAACCTCTTCCTTGGAAGCTTTATTAAGGGAATATTTAACAAAGAATGAAACTAAGCAAAACAGCTTGGAAGCTGTAGTGCAAAGTATTCCTGCATCTTTGAGGAATTTAGAGTCTCAATTAGGTCATTTAGCAAATACTCTGAATAGCAGACCTCTTGGTGCTTTGCCTAGTAACACTGAAGAGCCTAAGAAAAATAAGGAACAATGTCACATGATAGAACTTAGGAATGGTAGATCTGTAAATCAACCAGAAGCTGTGGTAAGACCTTCCACATTAAAAAAGAGAGAAGCTGAAAAATCTCAGCAAAAGAAAGAATTGACTTCTGAATTTGTTCACCCAAATGATGTCCAGGACAGTACTCAAGGAACTGTTCCTATTGATCCTATACCTAGTCTGGTTGAACCAGTGATTCAGACTCAACCTGAACCATCTTTAGGGGATATTCTAATAGAAAAATCTGTTCAGCAGGATCAATCACCTAAGCCAATTGTGGAAACTCCAGTTGCCTCAAAAAGACCTCCACCACCCTTTCCTCAAAGGTTACAAAAACAGAAGCAAGACACTCAGTTTAGGAAATTTCTAGACCTCCTGAAACAGTTGCATGTCAACATTCCATTTGTGGATGCATTAGAACAAATGCCCACTTATGTGAAATTTATGAAAGAAATTCTTTCAAGAAAAAGGAGGCTAGAAGAGTTTGAGACTGTTGCTCTTACACAAGAGAGCAGTCAATATCTGCTTAGCAAGATACCTCCTAAACTAGGAGATCCTGGAAGTTTTACAATTCCATGTACCATAGGGGACCATTACATAGGCAGGGCATTGTGTGATTTAGGTGCTAGTATCAATTTGATGCCTTTGAGTGTGTACAAAAAGTTGAAGGTAGGAGAACCTAATCCCACCACTGTCACTTTACAGTTGGCTGATAGGTCCCTAGTTTATCCTGAAGGAAAAATTGAGAATGTCTTGGTAAAGGTAGATAAATTCATTCTACCTGCTGACTTTATTATTTTGGATTATGAGAAAGACCGAGAGGTTCCAATTATTTTGGGAAGGGCTTTCTTAGCCACTGGTGGGGCTGTTATAGATGTTAAAGAGGGAGAATTAGCAATGAATGTGAATGGAGAGCAAGTTAAGTTCAATATCCTGAAGGCCATGAAATATCCAAGGGATATTGAGGATTGTGCAAGGCTGGACATCATTGACTATGTAGTCAAAGATAAATTCATACAAGAGTCTACATTAGACTCTACAAGAAATTCTGGTTTTGAAGATCTAGAAATCAGTCAAGATGATTCAGAGGAAGTGGTTAAGTGGTTAAATTCTAGAACTGATGTGGTTTGGAAGAATAAAATTTTTGAGTCTTTAGAACTTGCCAAGAGAGGGTTAAAGATTCCCAAACCCTCAATTGAAGAACCACCTGTGTTAGAGCTCAAGCCTCTGCCTAATCATCTTAGGTATGCTTATTTAGGAGAAAAAGACACTTTGCCTGTTATAGTGTCCAACCTGCTCACTGTTTCTGAGGAAGAACAACTATTGGCTGTTTTAAAAAAATTTAAGAAAGCTATAGGTTGGTCTTTAGCAGACATAAAAGGCATTAATCCTTCTTATTGTATGCATAAAATCCTTTTCACTGACCCAACCAGCAGCTCCGGAGAACAACAAAGGAGACTTAACCCAATTATGAAGGAGGTTGTAAAAAAAGAGATCATTAAGTGGCTGGATGCTGGGATCATATATCCCGTTTCTGACAGTAATTGGGTCAGCCCAGTGCAATGTGTTCCTAAAAAGGGTGGGATCACTGTTGTAGAAAATGAAAAAAAAGAATTAATACCCACTAGGACTGTTACTGGCTGGAGGATCTGTATGGACTACAGAAAACTCAACAAAGCCACTAGAAAGGACCATTTTCCCTTGCCTTTTATAGACCAAATGCTGGATAGATTGGCTGGTAAAGAGTATTACTGTTTTCTAGATGGCTATTCAGGTTACAATCAAATAGCCTTAGCTCCTGAGGACCAGCCAAAGACTACATTTACCTGCCCCTATGGCATTTTTGCCTTTAGGAGAATGCCCTTTGGGCTGTGCAATGCACCAGCCACCTTTCAAAGGTGCATGATGGCCATTTTTACTGATATGATAGAACAGTTTGTAGAAGTCTTCATGGATGATTTCAGTGTATTTGGGGATTCTTATGAGGAGTGCCTCGTCAATTTGGGAAAAGTTCTTGAGAGATGTGAAGAAACAAATCTTGTCTTAAATTGGGAAAAGTGCCATTTTATGGTAAAAGAAGGTATTGTGTTAGGGCATAGGATCTCCAAAGCTGGATTAGAGGTTGATAAAGCCAAAATAGACCAAATTGAGAAATTACCACCCCCTGTTAACATTAAAGGGATAAGGTCTTTCCTTGGACATGCTGGATTTTATAGGAGGTTCATCAAAGATTTTTCAAAAATTTCTAAACCTCTTAGTCATCTATTGGAAATCAACACTCCTTTTCATTTTGATGAGGCTTGTTTAAAAGCTTTCGAGGAGCTAAAACAGAAATTGATTTCTGCTCCCATCATCATAGCTCCTGACTGGTCACTGCCTTTTGAGTTAATGTGTGATGCTAGTGACTGGGCAGTAGGAGCTGTTTTAGGACAAAGAAAAAATAGAGTTTTCCACTCTATTTATTATGCCAGCCGTACCTTAAATGGAGCCCAATTGAACTATACAGTAACTGAAAAGGAATTGTTAGCTGTGGTGTTTGCCTTTGACAAATTCAGATCTTATCTGGTAGGCACCAAGGTCACTGTGTATACTGACCATTCTGCCATAAAGTATTTGGTGGAAAAGAAAGATTCCAAACCTAGATTAATTAGGTGGGTCCTTCTCCTTCAAGAGTTTGATATGGAGATTAAAGATAGGAAAGGGACTGAAAATCAAGTGGCTGATCACTTGTCTAGGCTTAATGAAGGACAAACTGATAAGGTGAAAGTTGAGCAAGCTATTAGGGAGACTTTTCCTGATGAGCAGCTATTTGTAGTAGCCACAAAAACAACCCCATGGTATGCTGATTTGGCTAACTATTTAGTTAGTGGGGTGTTGCCTAAAGAGTTGAGTTACCAACAAAGGAAAAAGTTGGTGCATGAGAGCAGGTTTTATCTGTGGGATGAACCTTACATGTTTAAAAAATGTGTTGATCAAATCATTAGGAGATGTGTAGTGGAGGAAGAAAAGGAAGAAATTTTACAGCAGTGCCATGATTCACCATATGGTGGTCATTTTGGTGGTATGAGGACAGCAGCAAAGGTGCTGCAATCTGGTTTTTATTGGCCCACCTTATTTAAAGATGCCAATCTGTATGTCCACAAATGTGATAGATGTCAAAGGACTGGTAATGTTTCTAGAAGGCATGAGATGCCTTTGAAACCAATTTTAGAAATTGAAATCTTTGATGTCTGGGGCATAGATTTTATGGGTCCTTTCCCTCCTTCTTTTGGTAACCAATATATATTGGTGGCTGTAGACTATGTTTCCAAATGGGTAGAAGCTGCTGCTTTACCCACAAATGATTCAAAAGTGGTAATCAAATTCTTGAAAAAGAATATTTTTACCCGATTTGGAACTCCTAGAGCCATTATAAGTGATGGAGGTAAGCATTTTGCTAGTAGACAATTTGAAGCTCTATTAGCCAAATATGGAGTTAAGCATAGAGTCTCTACTGCCTACCATCCACAAACCAGTGGGCAAGTAGAAGTTACAAATAGAGAGGTGAAAAGGATTCTTGAAAAAGTAGTAAATCCTTCTCGGAAAGATTGGTCCTTGAAATTAGATGATTCCTTATGGGCTTATAGGACAGCTTATAGAACACCCTTAGGTTGTTCCCCTTATAAGTTGATATTTGGTAAAATTGTCACTTACCTCTAGAGCTGGAATATAAAGCATATTGGGCTACTACTCAACTGAATGTTGATGCTACTGCCTCAGGGGAAAAGAGAATTCTCCAGCTGAATGAAATGGATGAATTCAGATTAAATGCTTATGAAAATGCTAAGTTATACAAAGAACAAATGAAGAGATGGCATGATAAGCAAATCTTAGATAGGCAGTTTGCTGTGGGGCAACAAGTGTTGCTGTTTAATTCTAGACTGAAATTTTTCCCAGGAAAATTGAAGTCTAGATGGTCTGGTCCATTCAAGGTTACCAAAGTCCATTTGCATGGTGCAGTGGATATTTCAAATGAGAAAGATGGGACCAAATTCACTGTTAATGGTCAGAGATTAAAAAATTATTTGGGGGAAGGAATTGAAAAAGCTAAAATTTCAATATCCCTCTCTGACCCTCCCACCATTTAATTACATACTAGTAGCTTAAGGCTTTATTTTTTTTTTAAGCTCCTTTTGGTTTCTATTTTGTATATACATGTTGTTATTTTATTTGTTAAAAAAAAAAAAAAAAAAATTATGATCAAATTTTCTTCAATTTATTTTTGCTGTTTTGACAGGTGTTTCAGAACTGAGTTTGGGGGTTGTTGACATTGCTGGTGACATATACTCCTACTCTATTTCTTTTTCTGCTAGCAATTTTTTTTCTTTTTTTTCCTTTTTTTTGTTTATTTAAACATCATGGTTCGAAAGAATCTAAGAAGTGGTGGATCCTATGATTCCAAGTCTAAACAATCCACAAATGATCCGGAATCACATCCTTCACCTCTGCACACACAATGCAGAGGTTTGAAGAGATAATGAGACTGAGAGAACCAATCCCAGATAAGGGATTTGAGGGACATAACTCTTACCCTTCATATGTCTATGAAGTGGTACACACTCAAAAGTGGGAGCAATTTTACTTACACCCCCAGAATGTAGCTAACATCACTGTCATTCAAGAATTTTATGCCGAAATTGTTGAGAAAACACAATCTGAGGTAGTATGTAGGGGGGTAAGGGTAGCTTTTGGACCTAAAGCAATAAGAGAATTTTATTCTCTTCCATCAAAGCCTGGTGATGAATTTCATGTTTTAAGAAAGAAAACTGATCGTACCTTCCTTCAAGAAGTCTTGCTCACCATTGCTGTCCCAGGGACGCAGTGGGATATTATTAAGGATAACCATACTATCCACAAAAAATATTTGGTGGAGAAGGCTCAAGTATGGTATCATTTCATCCGAGCAAGACTTCTCCCTACAACTCATGTCCATCTTGTGACTAAAGATAGGGCCATTCTGTTGTGGTGTCTACTTACTGGAAAGAAAGTAGATGCTGCACCTCTTATTCATAAAGGCATTGGTGTGTGTGCCTCCCATAAAAAAGGGAAGTTGTGGTTCCCAAGTTTTATTTCTGGGTTGTGCAAATTAAAAGGTGTTACTGATGACACCGGTGATAAAATGATGAGTATTAAGGAAATGATAAACCTTGTTTGCATTTCCAAATTAAAAAAGGGGATTGTATCAAATCTTGAAAAAGAATTTGTTAAAGAGGTTATGCCTGATGTACCTCAACCCTCCCCTTCTTTGTCAAAAAAAGGCAAATTTGTGCTTAGGGAAGAGCCTGAGTGCAGTAACAAGAAAAGAAAAAAAGATATTCTGGAGTAGGGCCTTCAACACAATTTTCTGAACCTCCATCTCCTCCACCCCCTGTTTCTGAGAAAGATTTTGAAGCCAGCCCCAAGGTTGACTATACTTGTCCAGGGTGGCTTCACAATGATCTTACTTGGATGTACACAATGTTAAAGGAATTAAGGGAAGATCATGACCACACTAATGTATTGTTCAAGAAAACTTATGAACAATTTTTTGGTGTGTTAAATGATCAAATGAGGTTTTATAAATATATGGTTGATCGTGATAGAATGATGAATGATTTTTTTCGAAGCACTTTTGTTAATTTTCCTACCATGCCCATTTTTCCTCTCAATCTTACTTTTCCTCCAGTGTCTATCTATGCTGATCCTCAGGTACAAGAATTTTTTCATACCAGAGCTGCATCTCAAGGTCAACCCTCTGCTCCACCTGCTGTCCAACCTGAGACAACTCCTTCTGCCAGAAAAGGAGGAAAATCACAACCAAGAAGTCAGCCGATTATTGATGAAGAAGAAGAAACTGAGGAATAAGATAACACTCCAACCCCATCTGCTTCAGAAGAATCTGAACAATCTAAGTCTGAAGACTCAGATTATATGGAGGATTAGGCTAGAACATCTTCTGGCCCCAGGTTCCTTATTTTGAGTTGTCATACAATTTTGGTACCTAGTGGGAAGTAAGACAGTGAGGACACTGTCTATTTCAAGTTTGGGGTGAAGAAAAGTTTTTGTGAATAGTTGATTTGCTGTTTTTAGTTTAGTTTAGTTGCTGCTTTGAGTTTAGTTGCTGTTTTTATTCTTGTTTGCTGTTTAGTTGACTGATAGCTGAGTAAATATTGTGAAGAGTGTATGATGTTGGGTAGTAATTGATCTGATTCACAATGAGTCAGCTGAGTTTTTTTTTTTTTTTTTTGAAAAAAAAAAGGAGAAAAGAATGCAGGCAGTTGTGTGAGTGTAGAATGTCATGAGTGTTTTTTTTGGTTGTTGTGGTAATGGCCATGAGAGATTGAGGAATTCAGTTGATTAATGCAAAGTATGAATTTTAACAATAGGCATGAGAGATGGTGACTTGACCAACACTGTGAGATATTGAGCCTACACACCCAAACATTTTTTTTATGAGAAGTTTACATTGGGGTAGTGAGGCAGAACTTGCTCTGATGCTTAGTTGAAGAAGTGTAGCACTTGCTTAAGTTTAAAATGATGAGGGCATTTTTATTGTTTTTGCTAAACCACTTCCAAACCAAAAAGCCAACCTTAAATCATCATCCATTGAAAAATCCCATGTTGAGCCTTTAACCTTTTCTTCTCACATACCCAGATCTTACTCTATCCCACTATCTACCTCACCTCTTAGTTACAATGGAATTGGAAAAAGAAGCAAGGTAGAGTTGGCTGCAATAAAAAAAAAAAAAAAAAACTGCTAATAAATTGAGAAGTTTAGTTTCAAAAGATAAGAAAAAGTGTTGGAACAATGCTTTGAGGGTCTGAGAAATCTTTAATGTAAAAAATTCAGCCCTCACACAAAAAAAAAAGGAAAAGAGAAAAAAAAAAAAAAAAAAGAGCAGCTGTCAAAGTAGCAGCCATTGAGTTGTTTGGTTATGCTTCATGATTTTGTTTCATTTCCTAGCAGGAGAAGGGAAGAGGGCAGGAGGCATTCGTGAAAGAAAAGAAGGGAACCAGAAACCCTAGCAGCCGCACGATTGAAGTCCCCACCTCAGCCAAATCGTTCCACCCCATCCCAGATAAGCTTCCAAGATCAGATCGCCGTCGATCTGCGGCTCAACACTCCAAATCACCCCTCATCCACGGTCCAAAAAGAAACCCTAACACCATTTTGTGATTCAGAAAATGCCAAACAACACCTTTTGCTGAGTGGGTGAATGTGAATCTGTTGTGAGTGGTTTCTGTGCGCAGTCCAATGTACGGGAAGAAAAAGAGAATTCCCATTGATTGAAAAAGGGAGGAGAGCAACTGGGGACCACCTTGCAACGCACAAAAGGCGCGTCATACCTGCTAAAGCTTGGGAGCGCAATACGTTGAGGCTGCAAGGAGAGGGCCCACAACCAATGCATGTGCGAAGGAGGGTGTTATAAATAGTAAAAGAACATGAATGTGAGGGGACCCTTTTCTGCATCTATCGTTTCTGAATTCTCCATAGACATTTCATTTGGTTTTTTATTTTTACTCTCTGTAATGCGTATTTTTGTGCTGAACTTGTTGGTGCAGCAGTGAGGTTGTCCGGTTGTTAGGACTCTTGCAGCACCTTTGACTTCTGCGTTTCTAGTTTTAATTTGAACATTTAGTTGTAGTTTTTAGCTTAACCCTTATGGGTATGAGCTAATTTCATTAAGGTTGGGTGTAGGTACCCGAACCTCAGTCTTGAATTTGTGTAAATTTCAGTTGCTTAATATTGATTCTCATTTTGTTCAATACTGTGTTAAATTTTCACTTATGCTATTTTTAAGGCCTGATTATAGGATAATACTCCAGGATTTGGTCATTGAGAAATGACTAAAGCCAGAACTGTGTTGAACACATGGACTTGAGGGTGAAAATTCTCAAGGGATGTTTCTCAGAGATGAGAACAACCTCCATGATGTGTTGATTGGATTTAATGTTCATTCCTTCTTTCAGCACAGAGATGTGCAATTGATGGTAAATGATAATAATGTTTTTAAGAGATTAAAAGCAGTTAGAGAGGGTTCAACATAAGGGAATTGATTTTAAGAAACTGTTTTAGCACTCATTTGGAGGCTGTGGGGAATGGGAACTGAAACTCAACCTATTTTTCTTCACAAATTATTATATACATTTCAGAAGTACTTTCAGTAAAGATTCACCATAACTTTCTTAAATTTCTAGATACTAATTCCTTTATACAAAAAGAAAAATCGTTGGCATTTAAATCTTTTTCTGTTTATAACTAAACTCCCAATCATTTTCTTTAATTTGATTTTATTTTTAGATTTTGTGCTGATTAATAATCACTAATTAGTCAAGTTAGAAAAATGCAATAGATCCTTGAGGGAACGATATTTGGGACTCATAAAAGCCCTATATTACTTGTTGTCGCGTATGCTTGCGCGTGTACTTGTACATTGTTGCAAAGAACCAACAGCAATCACAAAAAAAGAAAATCTGACAATGTACGCCTTCGATCCCCAGCAACGGTGCCAAAAATTAGTTGGCCTTGCTAGAGTGTGCAAAAAATGCGCTACAAGTCCCAATTATCGTTCCACAAGGATCTTTTGGCGAAAAGTTCAAAAACACAAAGTGCAATTGCTAAAACTGAATCTAATCTGAAAAGAGAGTAAAAATAAAATAAAATAACCACAAAACTAATCTGAAATAGCATTGACCACGTTACTAATTTTTTTTTTTTGAATTTTCTGAATTAATTTTCTTGAGCTAAAGGATGAAAAAATAGTAAGAAATCAATTTGAGAAATGTTTTGTTTAAGGTTTGATGTAAAAACTTTTTATAAAAAGAAATTGTAAAAACAGAAAGATGATTAAAATTCTAATTTAGAAACAAAAAATTTGAGTTGATGAAAATCTATAGAAAAATAGATTGAGCTTTTGGTGTACCTTTCCCACGACATTGAATTGAATGCTAATTAGAGATTGCTTAAATTTACTTCCCAGTTAACGGATCACTCTTGTTGATCTTAATCCCTTAAAATCATTTTATCCACAACTTTCATTCACACATCCCTGTGCTAAATGAAGTGAGGACTCTTGAATCACAAGTCCAAAGTTTAATGCATTTTCCAGAATTAGTCAATCTCTCGATGACTTCTTCCTATTATAAACATCTAACATCAGGCCTCAATGAAAGAATGTTTAAACACAAAGCATGGCATTAAACAATTGAGAATTAAAAATTAACAATAATAATTAGCAATCAACCAGCACTGAGGTTCGGGTAACCTAAACCCAACCTTCAAGGGTTTAGCTCATACCCACAAGGGTTGAGCTACAAAAACACAAATGAAATGAAAATTACAAAGAAAATAAAGTGCAGAAAAATTAAACTACAGCACTCAGTACTATTCACAGAAATAGCCTCGGTACTATACTGACATATTCCAATCCAAAACAAAGTAACATCTATTACAATACCAGAAACGTAAAAACAAAACTAAAAAAAAAATGAAGAAGAAGCATTACAGCAGAAGGTCCCTTGCTCCTTTTATATCAGCTCCTCTGCATGCAATAGCTCTGAAAACCCTTGGATCATCTTCCACGTGGCTCCTCTCACATGATGAGATCAATCAACGCATGTGCACCTTTCCACTCCACGCTCGCATCGCACCATCAACCCATAACTGCCTCAGATTCGCAAAATAAAAAGAGATTCTTCTTTATGTATGGCTGGTTTGATTTGTGGGTTTGGTGGACTGATTGGGAGGTTCGAATGGTTAGGGGCTAGGGTTCGACCATACTTATTAATCTCGGATAGCGGTGCGTAGCGACTGATCCTCCAAACTGCTATAGCGCTATAGCGGGTAGCGCTACAGCGCTACTGTGCAAAGTGTACTTAAGTGAAACACTAAATTGTACTCCACAAATATAAAACTTAAAATATGAAAATATACATAAAAACAAATTTGAAGGATCTCAAACTCAAAGATAAATGATTTCAAACATTAAAATTCAAATCATAAGAAAATTGAACGAATTAAAGTCTCAAATAATGTTACACAACAAAATAAAGTGGCAAAATTAGTCAAAATTCAAACTGCCACTTAAGTGAAATGTCAAAATCAAAGAACTTAAGGAACTAATCATAATGGAAATCATGAACATCCAAATCTTCATCTTCACTTTCACTTGTAACGAAGTTGTAAATCTCTTCTTTCTACTACGAGAACACTTTTGCAGAAACTACTGTAGCGTGATTCAACCGCAATAATGGCCACTACACTTCGCTTGACCATCGCAGCGCGGTCTGTGGTGGCCGACCGCTGCACCGCAACGCAACTCTGCTATAGCGCGCTAAAGCGGGGCTATTCACAAGTATGGGTTCGACTACTAGGAAGTTGGTTTTCCCAAATGTGCAACGCTGTCTTGGCTTTCTTTGTTACACTATTTTCCCTTTTCTTCTTGTTTATTTGGGCCATTTTGACTTGCATTGTAAACTCCAGCCCACTTTCTTTTTTTCTTTTTCTTTTTTCCTTTCTTTCTTCCTTGCTTTGGGAAGTTTTAATATGTGGGCCTAAAATCCAAAATGAAGCCCATAAGCATTTAAATCAAGAGCAATTCAGCTCAATATAATTGGGGTATCTATTAACAGAGAGTATTCTTTTTTTACATTTTCATATAAGAAACCATATGTTTTAATTCACATTTCATGGACTTATCAATAAGAATCAAAGTTCTTTATGAAATTTCATTATCAAGTCCTATAAAGACTAGTTTGTGCTATTGAATTGCAGTTACATGCCAATACACTGATCCACCGTCATATTTGTACACTCAATTCTATCATTAATTACCAAATTGCCCTACAACAAAGGAATTTAACAATGATAACAACAAACACAAACAATAGCATAAAATAATTACACTACAATTAGTCAACATTAAATCCAACTCAAAAAGGAAACAAAACAATTAAATTACCCAAGGATTGATATACAAACCTTTAAAACGGCTGTAGTATCTCAAATAAAAAATCACTCCTCATTAGACCCAACTAGCAAGGGTAGAGATCAGAGTAATCTTTGTACGTAGTCCTACTTTGCATATTTACACACAGGTTGTTTCCTGAATTCGAACCCGTGACCTTTCAATCAACAAAGAGCATCTTTACTACCACTTCAGATTTGCTCTCTTCTGGAGTAACTCAAATAAATAAATAAAAATGCAGATTATTTTGTGGTTTTAGATAAACAAAGAAAGAGTGCAGCAGAATACAAATAAGAGTTAAACAGATACCTCCAGAATTTCTTAATATTGACAAATCCTCGTGGGTTTTATGGATAGAGTATGCGTTCAAATTCAAAGTTTATACTGAGAAGAGAAAATGGTCTAGCCGAAAAGAATCCTCTCTTAACTTCAGTTGATATACCTAGTCACCCCCTCCAGGCATAAGGGATAATTCCCTCTTCCAAAATTGAGAGGAAAACTAGATGCAAAAGGATAACTTGCATTGACGATGGCTAGAATGACAATTCATTGTGGCCGGAATACCATAACTGAGGTTTTGGATTAGAACATTAACTCTAGTTTCTTATTTTAAAGAGGACAGCATTAATTAATATATATAATATTATTCATGATCATAACAAAATTGAGTAAAGGCTACTCAACCAAATTTTGTGTGACTTAGAATTAAGAGGGTGATTGCATAGTGGCTACAATTGCATTCTGTACATATCATTAATTCTTTCTTTGCAAGCTACACAAGAACCATACTGTGCCTGGACTGCATGCTTGATATCTTATTTATAGTTTGATTACAATCAGTCCATGTAGTAATTAAGGGGCAACTTTGGAGCCAGTTAGAAGCTAACTTACAGCCCAATAATCAGAGGCTAACTTATAGCCTAATCAGTAGATAATCAACATAATTGTACTTGACCAAGAGCTAATATTCTAGCACTAATTAAATAAAAAATAGAGCATAGAATTGCTTGAAACAATGCCTCAAACTGGAAATCTCCTAACTCGCCAACATATCTTCAAATAGGCTCAATTCATATCTTCCTTGGTCAATCGGGAAGTTCTTCATTCTACACCCCCATCTACAATTTCCAAAATCAAAAATTAAAACAAAAAGTCAGAAATCATTAAAAATGCTTCAAACAAAATACAAAAGAAAAGGAAACAAATATAATTCACTGACGTTTAAAACCAAGTGCTCAGATTTTGCAGCTTGTAGTTGGATTTCAGCATGTTTGGTTTACACTTTCGCCAACGCAGCACACCGTTCAATACACTTTTTCTCAGCAACAAAATTTTTTCTTCAAGCAAATGACAGTTTGAGGGTGTTGAAAAGCTAAAACAAATACATGCTTTTGTCAAAAGCTTCATTTAGCTAAGAAGAAATGAGAAGTCCATGGACAGCGCATTTAGTGATTTCAGAGCACTGTTTGCTTGATGGGGGATAGGAAATAAGATGATTTTTGTAATAAATATTGTCTGGGTTCTGAAATGTTTGTAAATAACCTTACATGTTGTGGGAAGATCTCAAGGCTCTTGGGCAAAGCAAGAGAAAGTGAAGGAGAGGAAAGCTCACTGCAGAATAAAAATTGTCCCTCCTGCATCACAATTCTCAACAACTTCTTCCCACACCCCAATTAATCACCCGTCCCCAAAGGAAAATTCCAGTGCTTATTCAATTACACACGGAATATTTGGATCAGTCATCAGTGACACTTTCCCAATAATTTATGGATACTAAATAGAGGAAGTTCTTTTCCTTGCCCAAGGGCAATTACCACTTTATTGTATAAATCAAGTGGCCCAATATCTGTATCTAAGAACTTCAAAAACTTGATTGACTGATAGATGAGAAATTCCATAAAGATGCAATCATTTTGATCCATTTTCATCGTTTGACAGAAATACTTGCATTAGCTTTACCTCTTCTTTTTTCAGTTTTAAGAGCTTAAGAATCTCATTAATACAAGGGAAAAATGCTCGTGGGCGAGCACAATAAGGCTGGAAAATATATATTAATGCTTGCATATCAGCTTCAAATTGATTGATGCCCATCTTAGAGAACCGAATCTCACTTTTGACCATGCTGCCCGAAATGTAGTGATCTAATCCTTCAGCAATGCTTCTCCACAAATCCAAGAAATCCTTGGTATTGAGATTTATATTGACAATATGAAGCCTACTTTTTAAAATATCTAAAGCTTCAACAAGATCAATGGAGACTACTAAGTCAACAGCCTCTTTTACAATAACTAGATTTGTATCATCTTGGTCTTCCTCAAAATTATCTTTGTTTTGAACATATTCCCAAGAAAGCATTTCAAATTGTCGAAGAACAACAACAATAATATCCATAAGCCAGTTGGTTTCCATTTCAGACAAGCTTCTTATTTCTTCATCATAAAAGCATCCCTTATCCATTATATCATCTGGGATGCACTTGCCAGAATCATTTTCAGCAATTTTCATCTCCAAAAAATCCAGAGTGTCGCTCCATTCTTGCAGTTTAACCGAAATATATCTGGCAGCACTTATTAGCCTACACGCTCTAACTATGGCAACATCGTCAGAATTATCAGGACATAATTCAGTTCCCTTGAACTGCAAAAGTAATATCTTAAAGAAATACCAGAGGAATCTTCCTGTCGTAGATCTAATAAATTGTGCACGTGATAAAATGGATGGCATAGTTTGGCAGTGTTCAATCATTTCCCAGATAATTTTAAGGAACGATTCTGCAATAGGTGGAGCTTTGTGATCTTCTATAGTAGATAGCAGATATTCCTGATCAGCGTCAACCCCAGATTTACCTTTGTTAGAAAATACCCATGTTTTTTCCTCTTTTAGTTCTGCACTAAGTTTCTTCCAGGCATTTTTAAATTCTATTTTTGCCCAGATCTTCAACCAATCATGCCTATCACAAAATATTGATAGCACTGACATGCCTCTTGAGAGCCCTTCAACGGACACTGCCAAAAAGCAAGTATCCAGATAGACAAGAGATTGCATCCTTTTGTCAAAAGCAATGATAAGGTCTATGAGGTGAAGCCATGAAGATATTGTATCAGGTTTCAAATGCTTTACTTTGTATCTTTCAGCAAGCAAGGAGAAAACTTTTTTCCCTAGAAAGCCTGAAACCATTCGGACCATTGCAGAGACCCATGCCTCCTTGGCACTAAAACTGATGAGCCTTGCCTTGTCAATAAGAGGCTGCAAGACATCATCTACTCCTGTAATAAAATCTTTGGTAACCTTATACACAAGAGCAAAAATATATTCTGGCTGTTCAGTCCATTTGGCAAAATGGTACTCCATCCTTGATGCAATTGGAGACACTAGTTCATCAATGGCCCAAAGCTGTATATTCTGCTTCTCTCTTTTCATAAGATTATTAAGCTGTCTTTCTTCCCTCCTATTTTGAAGATGTTGCAAAGCACAAAGAGCTACAAAACTTTGAGAGTAATTTCTTCTTTTATCTTCTTGCATTAGAACTAAAGGATTAGGAAGCCCTGTGATTTGTTCACTTCCATTTTTTGACGGAATCAGTTTTGGGGGCCACCCAAGAGAGGCAAGAAGAGCGCGATGATCTGCAAAAACTTGTGGCCTGAGAGCAGCCAAGATTTTATCTACTCTAATGTCAACAGATCTCATAAGACAATGCCACTGAGGATGGAATTTCACAACAGTGATCAATAATTCTTCAATATCATTCATGTATTTTATGGCTTGAAGTAACTTGTCATGCTTTCTGGCAGTATCCTGCAGCACAGAAGTACATTCATTCATAACAATCCATGTCCAGTAATTAATGTAAAATTCCAATAGACATTTACCAACTAACTAAAATGGGAACAATATTTACTGCAGAGATAGATGAAATCGAGAGCTTCACTGAAAACATATTCCCTGTGTGGCAAGCCATAACAAAGAGAGCAGCATCTTCAAGATCCCCAACCAGAGCTTCCAACTGTACAGCAGCCTCTGTGACAAAATGCAAGGTAAACTTTACAGCTTTCTTGGTCAAGAAACGCTTGATCAGAGGCACTGATGGTACCAGTGACTCAGAAACACAGCAAATATATTGAAATACTGGGACAAGCCCTAACTTACAAACACCAATGCAACTCACAAGGTGAATGAAACAGTAACACTCCTTTAACATAACTCCATACAAACTCGATGAGACACTTTAATCAAAATAAGCTAAACAAAAAACCAAGCCACACTAAGCCAGAAGATAAAGCAATGACCTCCCTTAATGAAGAAGAGAACCCCACCCCTCATCAAGCTTCCTTACCATGCCCATATGCTTACTGTCTAACTAACTTCCTTACTCTCAGCCCCTTCCATTATAACAGATTCCACTCCCACTTTTCCACCCACTAATTCCTCTCCATTGAGAGCCCTCCACGTGTCACCTCTGATAACAAACTCCACGGGCCTATCACCTTGGGCCGTATTCTGTTTATTCCTTTTTCTCTTACATTCATATACCAACTCCAATGGTCCAACATGCATCAATCATTCGGCTTAAGAAAATAGTAGCACCCAATCAATTCTATTTTTGACAAACACAGTCGACCACAATCACCAAGCATGGCCAAATACACGAGAAGATGCAGAATGTACGATAATAATCAACATGAACATCACCTTCATCCTAAACTAGTTGGGGATAAAAGCAAACCCTGGTGCACAAGGTTGCTGACCTTTGCGAGGTTAGGGATAAAAGTCAATTAGACGCAGTCTTATCCTTGTAGTTTTGCAAAAAAATATACAATAATAATATCAAAGATATTTTTGCATTTATATATATGTATATCAAAGGAATTGATCTAACGAAGACACGGGTTCCCATCTATTCATGCATGTCTGGGCAGCTAAATTTGCAAACATTTCAAACAAATAGTTAGAATATATTAAAAATATCTAATAATATCTTGATTGTATCATAGAATAATTTAATTTTCTTAGATGATCTCTTCAAAATAATTTCCTTATTTATTTATAGTTGATGATTTATTTCTATTAGGATTTGGAGTCTAACATGAATATAAATAGGGATGAATGCTTATTAGCTTGTATCACATCAAAACATATAAAATCAACACCAATTCCATAATATTCACTTTATTCTCTCTTCACTTCACTAATGTCACGATAGAGGTATGATTTCAGGAAGGGGGAGTGTCACCAACAGCTGTTCATTGAAAACACGAAATGTTCATTCATTACCACAATGAACTGACTGACTAAAATGCCATTCAATCAAACTATTCGTGCATTTGTGGCAATTGCATTCCGATATTTCTATGAGTGGGTGAACCATGAAATCACTCTTAAAATAATAATAATAATAATAATAATAATAAAAAGAAGAATAATAACTCACGAAGATAACTCCGAACAGACTCAATTCGGTTCAATTCCTTGGCCAATCCAGGAAGCTCCTCATTCAACACCCGCTGAAACCTCTTCGAACCAATCCCATCTAAAGAAAAATATAATACTAAGTAATCAAAAAAAAAAAAAAAACAAATAAATAAATAAATAAAAATATATAGATTGTTGTTGTTTTTTTTTTTTTTTTTGCGGGGGATATACGGACGTGGAGAAGTGCGGAGGCTGAGATTTTGAAGGTTGAAAGTGAGTTGTTGGAGCGAAGATTTGGCTTTGAAGGAGCGAGAGATCCACGAAACGGCGCGTTTAGTGAGGAGGTTCTGTATATGAGACTCCAGTTGAGAGCATTGTTGTGTCAGGGAGGAGTAAAGAACACGTGTTGATTGGTGGAACAGGTCTCGTTTGGTTCCCAAGTGTTGATCCAGAAACCCTATGTGCTGTGCTGTGAGGTCGCGCATGTTCGCCAAACGAGGAGTTTCACGATTCTCCATTCTTAGTAACTGCTGTGCTGCTCTCTGTTGCGTTGAGTGCTCAGGTATCAGCTTTGCTTTTCTTTTCCCTTTTTTTTTCACAATTTAACTTTATTTAATGGAAAATATTAACTTCACGTGACAGAAGATAATAATTTTTTCCTACACTCAAAGTGATACGATCCATTTTAATTTTTTTTCTCCTTTTCTATGTAATATAACTATAAAAAATATAATCTCTTATATAATTTAACAAAATATTTTAATTTTATAAATAATTAATGGTTTATTTACTGTCACCGGCTTGCTCATTTTTTTTGGATTTTATAATTATCACGTACAATAATCAGAATTGAAATCTTACGGTGCAGTAGAGATAAAAAGTATATGGGACCCATGTGTAAGAAAAAATTATATGTAGGACCCATGTCAGCACGAAAATCGAAGAGTGTGTAGGAAAAATTGAATTCTCATATTAAATGAGAAATATAAAACCATTTATCTTTACTCCTTTGTGACTAGAATCACATTTGCGTTGGAAAATCATCTCAAAATCAATTTTGCTATTAGTAAAATTGATTACAGATTAGTGAAGATTCTTTACTTTTCAGGTGAATAAAATTGATTTTTAAGCGTGAATATTAGGGAGTGTAAATAAATCACGCGGCTCACGCCTATATCTTTTATTGGCGGCTTAACTTGAATTGTTTTAAAAATAATATAACTTTGAACTTATTAAAAGACCTCTTTAGAAATTAGGCCCAAGCTTATTTTAAAAAAGCTGGTCTCCAAATTTCCAGACCTAGCCTATATGTTATCCAACCCTAATATGGATATGTCAATATGTTAATTCTAAAAAATTTTATATTCAGACACGTTAAAACATATTTTAATGTTAAATAATATTTTTAATATGTATAATATAATTTATATTTAATACATATAACAACCCATAATATGTCATATAATCGATCAAATATAAAAATTTTATAGCATAAATATAAAAAAAATCATATCTTGTTAATTTTTCATGTCAAATTCCATAACAGAAAAAAAAATTAATTTATAAATTATTTTTTTCATGTTTAGTTAATAAAATAAAATTTAGAGGTAAAAAAAAAGTGTCAAATATGTCTCGGAGCGTTGACCGCGTGTCGGAGCAATGACCGTGTGTCTCAAAATGTTGATAATGAATGGACACGTGTCAGTGTCCGACACGTATTTTTCTAAAAAAATTATGTGTGAGTGCTTTTTGACTTGTATGTTTAATAAATAATATTTTATTATCTTTTAATAAAATAATATTTTTTTAATAAAATAATTGAAAAAATATTTATTCTTTTAAATGATATAAAGTTGTGTTATTTTAAGTGAGAGAAATATACAAACTAATATATTTTTTTAAAATTTAAATTAAACAAATACTCATTTTCTTTCCCAATGATTTTCTTTGTTTATATCTTTCTCTAACTTAAAATGACACAATTCTATGTCCTTTGTAACGCCCCAATTTAATAATGAGTTTGTTAACTAACACTTGGTCTTAACAACGCAGCATACCTGATAAAAGTAGTGGAAGACTTAACTTATTCTTTTATGTTTATATAATGTAATTGCCATTCCTGATTTATTTATTTTTTTCAATTATCCTTTACATGTACAGTCTCATACCTGTACGAAATACATACTCTATAAATCTTGTGATCATAATTAATGATCATATCATTAACCGAATATGATATCATGTACCATTCCATATAAGGTCTCTCAGACAGCATAACGGCTGTAAACTGGACAACTAGGGATTAAATCCCACTATACTATCTTGTACCTGACAACAAATAATTTCAATCCACAAAATGACCTATTCATATATGTACCAGAAATGGCTCTGTTCCATTTCTGATAAAATCACACAACATAATATACATCATGTGCGTAATCCTGATGTACCCTAATTCACAAACATATCACTATTGTCTGTGGAACCGATGCACTCAATGTAAAGAATATGAAGGTTCAAGAATTTTGATGATAACAAACAAACATAGAAAGTCATACGAAAGTAACAGAGAAAGGAAAAGAATAAAAGGAAATATGTATTTTGAATATTGAACAGTTATATTGAGTCTATACACAAGTGTGCTTATATAGAAGACGAAACTAAAAATCTAACATAAAAGAAATAGCTACTAATAGAAAATAACAGAAAGTAGTTATTTAACTATTCCTATCCCATTTTATTCTTCACGTGTAATATCCCCTCTCAAGTTGGGAGGTGGATGTCAATCAACCCCAACTTGGAAAGAACGGACTTGAACTGAGTAGGATGAAGAGGTTTAGTATAGAGATCAGCCAACTAAGATTGAGAAGGAACAAAAAGGAGATGTACGAGCCCAAAGATGATCTTCTCTCGTACTATATGACAATTAATTTTTATATGTTTACTTTGCTCATGAAATTCTGGATTGTGAGCTAAGTAAATAGTAGAATTGTTATCACAATAGACCGAGATAGGAGTCTTCAAAGGAATGTGCATATCGTGGAACAAATATGTTAGCCATTGAATTTCGCAAGTAAGACTAGCCAAGGCACGATATTCAGCCTCTGAAGAAGATCTAGATACAATGTTTAGCTTTTTGGATTTCCAGGAAATAAGAAATGAACCCAAAATATACACATGCCAATGATAGATTTGTGTGAATCTAAACAACACGCTCAGTCAGAATTTGCGAAGCCACAAAGAGTGAGGGGTTTGTTAGCTGAGAAGAACAGGACTTTCGAAGGTTATCCTTTTAGATATCTAAGGACTCAAGTTGCTGCTTGATAATGAAGATCAGTAGGTGATGAAATAAACTGAGATAATTGTTGCACTGCAAATGAAATATCGGGCCTTGTAGTGGTAAGGTGGAGTAGTCAACCAATTAACTTCGGTATCCAAAAGGATCATGATAAGGGAACCTTTTTTCACTCTACAACTTTATAGAAGCTTCCATGGGAGTAGATGCAGCCTTTGAATCTAAAAAACCAGTGTCAGATAACAGGTCTACAGTGTATTTTCTTTGATTCAATGATAATCCCTTTTGAGATTTTGCTATTTCCAAACCCAAAACGATCTTAACTTTCCTAAGTCTTTGATCCTGAAACGATCATTTAATTTTGCTTTAACACGACAGATTTCAGACATATCATTCCCTATTAGTACAATATCATCTACATAGACTAGTAAGGCAGTGAATGAATGCTCCAATTTTCTAATAAAAAGTGAGTGATCAGTTGAAGATTGTTGATATCCAAGAGAAACCAATGCAGTAGACAACTTTTCATTCCATTGTCTGCTAGCTTGTTTTAACCATATAATGATTTATGTAAATGACATACCTGACCTGGTTTAGAGCTTCGAAATCCTTGTGGAAGTGTCATATACACTTCTTCATGTAAATCTTCATGCAAAAATGCATTATTTACATCTAACTATTCTAAATGCTAGCCATTTGTAGTTGCAAGAGAGAAAACTACCCGAATAGTTGTGATTTTAGCCACTGGAGAGAAGGTTTCAAAATAGTCAACACCTTCCAATTATGTATAACCTTTTGCTATTAATCTAGCTTTGTGTCTTTCAGTAGTACCATCATCCTTGTATTTCACTTTGTATACCCATTTGCATCCAATGGATTCTTTGCCAAGTAGGAGATCAACAATTGACCACGTACCATTCTGTTCAAGTGCAAAAATCTCAGCACTTATAGCCTTTTTCCAGCATTCAATGGAAATTTTCCCTTTGGATTCTGACCGAAGTTTTACTGTTAACAGTCAGAGATTGAAGCTAAACATTGGGAGTGCTGTGGACAAGCAACTTCTTACAGTTGCCTTGATGGAGGTAAGCTAGATAAGAACCGTCAGGCTCGTGACATTAAACACGCGCTGAGTGGGAGGCAACCCATTATCTCAGGTATGTGATAACTAATATTAACAATATTATATATAAAAAATTATTTTAGAAAATTTGAAAAAAAATCGACAAGTGCTGGGTGCTAAAACTTCCTTTTTGGACGTTTTAGCGGTCTAAAGATGCATCACAATGCAAAACTCTGGCCCAGAGCACTACAACGTTCTGATTGTCTGTTTTAGCGTTCCCCTACGCATTACAATGCAAGCACTCTGGTCAAGCGCGCTAAAACTTCCTGGTTGACCATTTTAGCGCTTTAATGCACACAACTATGTGCACATCTTTCTGGACCTCGGCTCTAAAACGTTTGGTTTAAACATTTTAGCGCTGCGTCACTTATTTGAATTCCACGACTATATCCTCTCATTCCCTCACTATCACTATCCCATCTCTCATCTTTTCCCTTCACTCTCCCAATCCCCCATTGTTGAATTCTCTCTCTCTCTCTCTCCCAATCTTCCGTCTCCATCTTATTCCTAACGAGGTATGTTCATCCTAACAGTCCTCATTTCAACATCTTGTTTCTGATTTGTTTGTAAATTTCATATTATCTAGGGTTCACAAAGTTTTGATTTCCATGTACTATCCATATGATTCAATGTTTTTCTTTGTTACATGTATGTTCATGTTTGTTCGATACTGCTGGTTTTACATTTTTTGGGGATGAGAGGAATCCCAAATCATTTTACACACAATGCATGTTGCACGCACACACCAGGTGTTTGCAAAAATACTTGACCCAGAAAAGCCAGAGAGCTAAAACGCTGGACACTCCACGTTTTAGCGCTCAACTGTTTTGTAACACGCATAATGCCAGGATGCTAAAACGCTCAGTGTGAACGTTTTAGCGCCCAGACCCTGATGCATGCATTATTTCAGGCTGCTAGTCTGGCATTGAGGGGGTTGTTTCCTTTCATACTTTTTGGATCCTTTTTCCACTAATTCTTTCAAACTTCAAGCTGGAATTGTGATTCAATATCTCTGATTTGCTTCTTGGTTTATTGACTAACTTATTGTTTTCAAACTGTATCAGGACTGTGTCTTCCCCAATTAAGAAAAACAACAAGAAGGGGGCTAGGGTGACCAAGGGCAAGGAGCCTACACCTCCACCTTCTTATGATGACAAATTCTGGAGGAGTGCTGCCCATGAGATTAGGTTCAATGAAAAGACTTCATTTAGGCCCTTTTTCCGGGAGAGGAAATTCGTCCTGGACAAGGATGAATACCCAGAATTCCAATCTCAGCTGATTAAGAGGGAATGGGAGACTTTTGGCAGTATGTTGCATAATAGTAGTCAAGCTAT
Organism: Gastrolobium villosum; assembly: GCA_032173675.1. Lineage (NCBI taxonomy): Eukaryota > Viridiplantae > Streptophyta > Magnoliopsida > Fabales > Fabaceae > Gastrolobium > Gastrolobium villosum. The sequence goes on along the minus strand of JAVKPL010011916.1, from coordinate 13,966 downwards.
TTGTCGATAACTCTATGCCAATGCCTACAATGTGGATGAAGGTGGCAAGAGGCATTTTGTAAGTATGGTTAGGGGAAGAAGGTGAAGTATGATGCTCATACCATCCAGAAACTCCTGAAGATCACTCTCTGTGACTACATCCAAAACCTAAACTGTCAGTTCAAGAGGAATTGAGAAAAGATTGACATTCCACCAAGGAGGAGCAGCCCTGAGTTTGAAACTTGGACTAAATTGGGAGCAGCTAAGCCTGTATTGCAAACCATAGCCAAGCCTAATGAAAAATGGCAAATGATGAAGGATGAGGTCAATCCTAAGTTACTGTGGTTAAGGCAGCTGAAAGTAAACTGGCCTTTGAAGGCCGATGCATGTAAGGTGTAAAACAAAATTTTTTACTGCGGAACATACATGCACACATAGGTTCATGCTTTAAGACAGCATGATGTTACCTTGTTTTTGGCCTGATCAGTCAGGGAGATCAGATGTCAGGCTTGAAGGGTTCAAACCCTCTAATGGTGATCCACACCACCGTTCGTCAATGATGCAAGAACCCTTTCTTGAAAGTCACCAGATGAACACCACAGTGAGGCTTGCTATGCGCACAAGTGGTGAAGATGGAGGCTAGGTATTCTGTTTGGAAAGGTGTAGTGAGCTACCCTACAGAATGGCGCATAGATGGAGGAGAGTTGGCTAGGTTTTTCACAAAACCCTAAGGTGAGGAACAAGTGTTGTTATGCGCACACTTGGAGAGGAGGAGGGATTTAAATCATTCAAAATGAAAACAAAATTTTAAAACCATTTGAAATTTGCGCATGGATTAGGGAGGATAAGGTGGAGCTGTTGCAAAACCAATTTTGCCAACAACCTCCAATCTTATCCACATGAAATTAAGTTCAAAATAATTTTAACTTAAATTCATAAACTATCATATAGTATATACTTTTCATGCGCATAATTCAGCCCTAGAAAGGGTCCAAATATATTGAGTAGTTGCAATCAAAATTTGAATCAACTCACCCACTGATTCCCTCAACCACCAAATCTGAATGGAGCTTTGTTTTAAGTGATAAGATGACATTCTTATCACCTAAAACTTGCGCACCAAACAGCCAAGGAAGTGCCTCCAAAGATGCTTCTTGATCCAAGGAATATGCTCCAATAAGATCCTATCTTATCCTTTTGTTATGAAACAACTTTTCAAAACCAATTCAAATTAGAATTCAAACACTTGAATTCAAACGTTCAAACATTCAAATTCAAAATTCAAAATTCAAAATTTCAAATTTCAAATTCAAAATTCGAATTTCAAAATTCAAATCCAAATTCAAATTTCAAAATTCAAATTTCAAATTTCAAATCTCAAATTCAAAATTCGAATTTCGAAATTCAAATTCTAAATTCAAATTTCAAAATTCAAATTTCAAATTCAAAATTCGAAATTCAAATATTTGATTATTAATTTAACTAATTAAATTAATTAGTAATGGCTTGGACTATCCAAGCCCATTACTAAACTCCATGCACCACCCACCCATTTAGGTGGGCTTCCAAACAGCTTCTTGGGCTAACAACATTATTAGGCCCAATACCTTTAAAGCTAGTCCATCATGACTACAAGGTGTTAGTGTGTGACCCATTAGGTCCAACTTAGCTTCTGACATAACTGGGCTTGGGCCCAACAAGCCCACAACCCAATTAATGACAACACAGAGCACTAGCAATGCTTTGTTGCCCCAGAACTAGTCAGATTAATGACTTGATCAACCTATTGCACATATTTGGTTACCGTATGTATTTCCCTTCGTCTCGGTTATCTTCCCATTAACCTAGGGTAAGGAAATGTATCAACCCCTGCGGTTTAGGGTAAGCTTTATTCGAAATAGGGAATCTTCAATTTACTGACTCTAAAGGCAGATCATCTCATGATCTCTTTTACTATGCATAGATTCCCGAGTCCCTGTAAATGTCATCCCGATTTCTCCGGTTTACAGATAACCTAATCTCTCACAGAGATTTGACGAATTCCTTCAGCTTATTACCCTAGCCCTGTGCCCTTTAAGGACACGCCCAACAGTATACCCATGAGTCTCCATGTTTCAGGCAGACGAGGCATACAATCAAAACATGCCTTCAAGAACACAGTCTAGGTAATAACTTCTGGTCTAAGGAAAGACATACCCAAACATAAAGAGATTACTCTAATGACACTATCTGTGAGATTTCCTCATAGAGTCTCTTTTTGGGTCTGTTCAGTGCGAGCTATACTCTTATAGGTCCACCCACGACTTTAGCTAAGATATCTCTATATCTGCAGCTCATGAGGTCTTTACCTTGTATCCATATACAAGTAGATAAGTCGTACTAGTCTTTACTCGAGATCACTGATCCCCAAACTCAGTGTCTCTAGACTAGGAACATATAATTAGGAATAGACATGCAATATCCTTGAATCCACATGATCGTGATCTCATCACAGATACTCAAGAGATACCTGTTCTATTCCAAGGGGTTTATCCAGTTCGTTCATATAATATTAACAGTAATATCGAGACACAATATGAAACTGAATAAATAGTGCTTTCATTTATTTGCGACAAACAAAGTTCTACATCTAGTGTCCTTTATTTAATCAAAAGATTGTCTCTAGGACACCCATATGCTAACAAGCTCCCACTTGGCCTAGAACCAATCAGACCTAAGTCGTATGCCCAAAGCCTCATAATGACTATCATGTTTTCTCTGAGAAACAACCTTTGTCAGAGAATCGGCCAGGTTATCGTCTGTGGGAACATAATCCGTTTTTACATCATTCCTATCAATGATTTCTCTAATCAAATGATATCTGCGGAGCACGTGTTTAGATCTTTGATGAGACCTAGGTTCCTTTGACTGCGCAATGGCTCCAGTGTTGTCGCAAAGCAACTGTATGGGCTCATCCACGCTTGGAACCACCCTTAGTTCATTTACGAACTTCTTGATCCACACTGCCTCCTTAGCTGCTTCTGAAGCAGCTATGTATTCAGCCTCTGTCGTTGAATCTGTTGTTGTCTCCTGCTTGGAACTTTTCCAACACACTGCCCCACCATTTAAGGTGAATACGAATCCTGACTGTGACTTGCAGTCATCTTTGTCACTCTGAAAGCTGGCATCAGTGAACCCTTTCACTGTTAACTCATTAACCCCACCATAGACCAGAAACGCATCCTTAGTTCTTCTTAAGTATTTAAGGATGGTTTTGACTGCCGTCCAGTGACCCTCTCAAGGGTCTGACTGGTATCTGCTCGTAATGCTTAAAGCATATGAGACATCTGGTCTCGTACATATCATGGCATACATGATGGATCCAATAGCCGAAGCGTATGGAATTCCACTCATGCGATCCTTCTCAGGCTGTGACTTAGGACACATAGCCCTTGATAGGTGTACCCCATGACTGACAGGAAGAAAACCCTTTTTCGATCCTTCCATGCTAAACCTCTTTAGCATCTTGTCAACGTACGTGGATTGAGATAAACCCAGCAGCCTCTTGGATCTATCTCTATAGATCTTTATACCCAGTATAAAGGCTGCCTCTCCCAAATCCTTCATGGTAAAGTTTTCTGAAAGCCACTCTTTCGTTATTTTTAATGTGGGGATGTCATTTCCTATTAGCAATATGTCATCTACATAAAGCACTAGGAAGACGACATTACTCCCACTAACCTTTCTGTAAACACAAGGTTCATCCTCGTTCTTGATAAAACCGTTACTCTTAACGACTTCATCAAAACGTATATTCCAACTCCTTGATGCTTGCTTTAGCCCATATATTGACCTTTGTAGTTTGCATACCATATGCTCCTGATCTTTGTTTTCAAAGCCTTCAGGTTGTGTCATGTACACTTCCTCCTTCAAGAACCCATTCAAGAAGGCGGTCTTGACATCCATTTGCCAAATTTCATAGTCGTGGTATGCTGCTATTGCAAGCATGATCCTAATAGATTTGATCATGGCAACTGGTGAGAAAGTTTCATCATAGTCAACTCCTTGTCTTTGACGATACCCTTTCGCCACCAACCTAGCTTTGTAGGTCTGAACGTTGCCATCTGCATCAGTCTTTCTTTTAAAGACCCATTTATTACCGATAGGAACTATTCCTTGCGGTTTAGGAACCAAGGTCCATACCTTGTTCTGATACATCGAATCCATTTCAGATTCCATGGCTTCAAGCCATCTTGAGGAGTCAACATCTTTGACCGCCTCCTCGTAGTTACTTGGTTCATCATCCTCAACAGTTTGCTGATTCTCAATCACAAACCCGTACCTTTCAGGTGGATGGATGACCCTCGTAGATCTACGGAGTTGTGTGTTTACTTCTCCATTGGAGAACTTCGCCTGCGGAGCAGACTCGGGTTCCTCAATCTGTTCTTGTGGATCTTGCACTTCTTCAAGATCAATCTTACTCCCACTGCCTCCTTGAGAGATCAAATCCTTCTCAAGGAACTCAGCATTCTTTGACACAAACACTTTGTGTTCTTCCATGGAGTAGAAGTAGTATCCCTTAGTGCCTTTAGGATACCCCACAAATAGACATTTAGTACTCTTAGCACTAAGCTTGTCTGATGTCAGCGCTTTGACATAAGCTGGCGATTCCCATACCCTGAGGTAACTCAGGTTGGGTCTCTTACCACTCCATATCGCATTTATACCGAGTAGCAGAACCGGTATCTGCGCTTTCCTTCCGAAAAGCGACTTTCAGCATTTTTACTCACTCAATATAATTATCTAAGCCCATTAATAATTATTAGGGTCAATTATGGAATTATTTCCTAATTATCATAATTAATTCGCTAATTACCTTAATTAGTGGTGCGGGTTCTTACATTCACCCCACCTTTTTAAGGATTTTGTCCTCAAAATTAGAAACATACCTGTCTCGAATGTCGGGATACTGTCGGAGAAGCTCATCCTCTCGCTCCCAGGTACACTCCTCAGGAGTTCTTCCTGACCATTGCACTTTGACCATCGGAATGATCTTGCTTCGAAGCTGTTTCTCGCCTCGATCGAGAATCTTGAGTGGTCCGACGGGAGTCTTTAGGTTCTCCCGAACCTCCATATCATCCGGCTGCACCACGTGCGAAGGGTCTGCTATGTACTTTCGAAGCTGAGACACGTGAAACACGTCGTGGATGTTGGCTAGGTTCGGAGGTAAGGCAAGTCGATAGGCAACTGGTCCTACTCTACCAAGGATCTGGTAGGGCCCTATGAATCGCGGGCTCAACTTCCTCACGCCGAGTGCCCGTCCAACACCGGTGACAGGTGAAAGTTTCACAAACACGTGCTCACCCTCACTGAACTCCAGTGGTCGATGCTTGACATCGTAGTAGCTCTTCTGACGATTCTGCGCCTGCTTCAACTTTTCCCTGATCATTTGGATCTGTAGGGTAGTATCTTGGACAAAGTCCAAGCCGAAAAGTTCTTTATCTCCAACCTCAGACCAGCAAGTAGGAGTCCGACACCTCCTACCATACAGCGCCTCGTAGGGTGCCATGCCCAGACTAGCATGAAAACTGTTGTTGTATGAAAATTCAACCAACGGAAGGTACCTATCCCATGCAGAACCCTGCTCCAACGTGCAAGCTCTCAACATGTCCTCCAATGTCTGGATGGTCCGCTCAGTCTGTCCGTTAGTCTGAGGGTGATAGGCGGTACTCAATCTCAACTGCGTACCAAAAGCCTCCTGCAGCGCCTCCCAGAACCGAGATGTGAACTTTGGGTCCCTATCACTGATGATACTCTCGGGCACCCCGTGAAGCCTCACAATCTCGCGGACATATAGCTTGGCCAACTGCTCTGTAGTGAAGCTCACCTTCACTGGAAGAAAATGGGCAGACTTGGTCAATCTGTCCACAATGACCCAGATAGAGTCACAACCAGCCTGAGTTTTAGGCAATCCCACCACGAAGTCCATGGAAATACTCTCCCACTTCCACTGTGGAATCTCAAGAGGTTGAAGTTTACCAGACGGTTTCTGGTGCTCGATCTTCACTTTCTGGCAAATAAGGCATTTGGACACGTAGACCGCTATGTCCTTCTTCATGCCCGGCCACCAAAAATTCCTCTTTAAGTCCTGGTACATTTTTGTGGCACCAGGGTGAATAGTAAACCGGCCCTTATGAGCCTCTGCCATAACCTCTTCGGTCAATGGCCCTCGAGGAATAACAATCCTCTTCTAGAACAGCAGCAATCCATCCTCGTTCCAAGACACACCGTCCTGGTTCTTTACGTAATCAAGGCACTCTCTTTGCACTTGCGCCTCTTTGATCTTTTCCATCAGCTCATTAATCACTTCTGCTGTTTCTAACTCAAGCAGTGCACCCCCAAACAAGGAGTTCACTCTCAAGTCTCTGAACTTCTCGATCACCTCGTAGTCGTTCATCATTAAACTGGATAAGCTCACGGATTTCTGACTCAAGGCATCGGCTACCACATTGGCCTTGCCAGGATGGTACCTCAACTCAAAGTCGTAGTCCTTCAAGAACTCCATCCATCTACGCTGTCTCATGTTCAACTCCTTCTGGTCAAACAGATACTTCAGGCTCTTGTGATCACTGAATACAGCAAACTTCATGCCAAACAGGTAATGCCTCCAAATCTTGAAAGCAAAAACAATGGCTGCCAACTCCAAGTCGTGAGTCGGGTAGTTCTCCTCATGAGGTTTTAACTGTCTTGAAGCGTAAGCAACCGCTTTCCCTTTCTGCATCAGCACACAGCCAAGTCCTTTACCAGAGGCATCGCAGTATAACTCGAATTGCTCCGCAGGATCAGGAAGGACTAACACAGGAGCAGTAGTCAGTCTCTCCTTCAACTCCTGGAAACATTCCTCACACTCATGTGTCCACACGAATGGAGTCTCCTTTCGGGTAAGGCGAGTCATCGGTAGCACCATCTTGGAGAATCCTTCTATGAACCTCCGATAGTAACCTGCCAAACCCAAGAAGCTTCTCACTTCTGTAACCGTCTTGGGCCTCTCCCAATCCATCACGGCCTCAATCTTGTTAGGATCAACTGCAACTCCATTAGCAGAAATCACATGACCCAGAAATTTAACCGCCTTGAGCCAAAACTCGCATTTCGACGGCTTAGCATAAAGCTTTTTCTCTTTTAGCACTTGCAACACAATCTTCAAGTGCTCGGTATGCTCCTCCTCCGTCTTGGAGTAGATCAAGATGTCGTCAATGAAGACGATCACAAACTGATCCAGGTACGGCTGGAAGATCCTGTTCATGTAGTCCATGAACACTGCGGGTGCATTGGTGAGTCCAAACGGAATCACCAAGTACTCGTAGTGCCCGTACCTCGAGCGAAACGCTGTCTTTGGGACATCCTCCGGCTTTACCCGTATCTGGTGGTAACCGGACCGGAGGTCGATCTTGGAATACACGCAAGCACCCCTGAGCTGATCCAGCAAATCATCAATGCGTGGAAGAGGGTACTTGTTCTTGATTGTTACCTTGTTCAACTGTCTGTAGTCGGTGCACAACCGCATGGTCCCATCTTTCTTTTTTACAAAAATGACCGGTGCTCCCCAGGGAGACACACTCGGCCGAATAAAGTCTTTCGCTGAAAGCTCCTCGATATGCTTCTTCAGCTCCGCCAACTCTGGTGGCGACATCCGGTATGGAGCCAACGATATAGGCCCCACACCAGGCAATAGGTCGATGGAGAACTCTATCTCCCTCTGTGGTGGAAACTCAGGAATCTCCTCAGGAAACACCTCGAGGAACTCCTTCACCACAGGAATGCCAGTGAGATCCTCCTGTGTCCCACTCACCAAACCTCCCAACATGACATAGCCAAATGCCCCTGCTCTCAAGGCCCTCCTCGCCTGCAGGACTGAAATGAACGGTGAGGAACTGGCTGTGGACCCACCCGGAGACATCACCACTTTCTTGGCATAACAGTCAATCATTGCACAGTTTCTAGACAACCAATCCATGCCCAAAATAATTTGAAGGTTGGCCATCGGTAATCCTATCAGATCTACCAAGAAGTCACGGCCATCCCACTGAAACGCTACATCGCGATGAACAGTGGAGGTCAAACATTTTTCTCCGGTGGCGGTGGTAACCCGCATCGGTGGAGAAAGCACATCACTGGGCAACTCAAGCCCCACAGCAATAGGGGTAGCAACAAAAGAGTGCGTTGCCCCGGAATCAAACAAAACATCAACAGTTGATCCACCAATGGTAACGGTACCTCTGACCAGGTTCGGAGCTCTGTCCGACTGCTGACGATCAAGTGTGTAGACTCGTCCGGTAGTAGGTGGCACGGCTGGTGCCCCAGTAGGAACCATCTGCAATGGCACAGCCTGCACTGCAGCAACTCTCGCCGTCGGGCAATCTCTGGAGTAGTGGCCCTCCTTGCCACACTGGAAGCAAATCAGCTGACCGGTAGAGCACGGCCCAAAATGTGACTTCCCGCATCCCGAACATCTGGGAGCAGGAGGTCTAGCTGTGTTCCCCTGAGCAGCAGTCTTTCTGAACTGATTCGGCGCTTGCTTAGCCGCCAACGGTGGTTTGCCCTTGCCCTTGTTGGCAAAGTTCTTGTTCTTCCAGGGAGTAGAACCACCAGCGCTCTGCGGCACCTCAACCTTGGCCCTCTTGGCCTGACTCGCCCGACAGTAGTCCTCGATGTCGCGGCACTGCTGCACCAACGCTCTGAAGTCTCTCGAAGCAGAACCAGCGAGATGTCCAGCAATATCCTCATTTAGTCCCCTCCGGAACTTGGCCGCCAGAAAAATAGGAGTCGGTCTCGCCATGCGGAAATGAGAGAACTTGACCAGCTCATTAAACTTGGCCAGGTACTCGTCAACAGACAACGAGCCCTGTACCAAACGGTCAAACTCTCCTGTTGACTAGGCGGAGGTGGAGGCGGTGGAGGTGGTGGAGGACACTGGCCAGCAGCAGGACCAGCCCTCAACTCCTCCAACATGACCCTCATCATAGTTATGTTGGCCATCCGGTCCTCCTCCAGAACCTCAGCCGTGGCTTGCCGGTTCGCATCTCTGATAGCGTCCAGCATCGCCGGGTTTGCCAACCTCGTGGCCTCCTGGTCGGCTAGTCGGGCCGCCTGCATCTCAACTAATGCAGCCAGGATAGGATCCGATTGATCCTCACTCGTACTAGTGTTCCTCCTTGGTGGTACCATGACTCTGCACAAGTTACACAAAGAATGAGTTGATCAGGCTCACGCCATGTGGTCACATATGCATTATCATAATACACACCAATTAGAGAGAACGCAAAGTAGACACGCAACGACACATCCTAAGTTATTGCAATACATACAGGCTTTTCCCTAGAAAGTGCTTTGATACCATAAAATGTAACAGCCCGTGTTAACCCGGTCTGTTAACACACTATCGTATTAAGCCACACTTAATAAAAATGCGGAATAACTTTTTCTTTAATTCAATTATGACGTCATTAACTTAACCAACTTGATTACTTAATCATTTTCATAAAAATACTGCCTGTATGTAAATTGCAAGACATCTAACTGGAATACCTCATATATAAATAATAGGTGAGTATCTAAAGCCACAGGTCTACACAAGTAGCCTGGGTCAAAATCCTGATACTTTAATTACAACATTAATTTAATAAGACGATAACAATCATGTGGCATGGACAAACCCCATGCTCACCAAATAAGGCAACAATGCCCACAAATAGTCTCAACATAAACTTAACATAAATAAAGCAGAAAACATAACAGCAGTCAAATAAACAGCAATCCACAACCAGCACGTCAGCATAATTATCAGCTCAGCTCTGGCCTCCTGCCACCTGAGCCCTCAACATTACCTGATCCTGAAATAAGCGTTCCCCAAACGTGGGGTGAGATCTCTAACAAGAAATCTCAGTAAGACAAGGGGTCCTCAAGGAGTCTCCACCCCAAGCTCACTTACATGTGTAATATAAGTTCAAAAACAGTATTACAGTATAAGTTCTAAAATCATGCGATGCAGCAATTAATCATGTCATGTGTGCTTTCAAATCTATTGGCCAGAGAAATGTAGGAATACGTCTATGCCTACATGAGTACATGGATACTACCTGCACCTCACCCACATGCTTCTCCATCTTGTATGTACTACATACTCAGGATTGCCGTCTAGGTGGACACCACATGCATATCATAATGCTCATTACATATAAACAGCTCAACAGCATTTCCAAAATAATCAAAGCATGTAACACAGCATGCATAAACCCATCCCCATGGGACATGGTGGAACATCAAAATGGCTAAACCGAGGACACGAAAGCTTACCTTGCAAGCTAGCTACCCAAGCCAAGAGTCCAACCACTCACAAGTCCACAAACAGCAGTATCACAATCTGATATGGACCAATAATACATCAATAATCATGTATCACAAGCATACAACTTAAAGATTACGCCTTTCCTTTACGTTTTACGTCTTAAGGCTTCCAACAAAGCCATAAGCCCTTAATCATGTGATTCTGACTTAGTTCATTAATTACAGAAGCCTAACTTCCTTAATCTAGGGTCCACAAACCCCCCAATTGCTTACTGTATGCACAGTAAAGCTACTGCTCTTCGAAATCCCAGAATATCCGGATATCTCATTGGAAATATCAGGATATCCCGTATCAGGATATCTCATTGGAAATATCAGGATATCCCATATCAGGATATCGCACTCGAAATATCAGGATATCCCATATCAGGATATCTCACTCGAAATATCAGGATATCCAATATCCGGATATCTCCCTCAGAATATCAGGATATCCCATATCCGGATATCTCACTCGAGATATCAGGATATCCCATATCCGGATATCTCACTCGAGATATCAGGATATCCAATATCCGGATATCTCACTCGAAATATCCGGATATTTCGCGACAGAATGCAGTTTCTGCATTTCGCGAAGATATCCTTCCAAGGTTCCATTTTTAACACTTCAACACGTTAAAGCATGCATCTTTAAGCATATACAAGTTCATTTAGGTGTTGGTTACTTCATTTTAACTTTTTACATGCCAAGACACCAACTTTAAGCATCATAAACTCATGATCATGGTGAGATAACTTACCAAAGTTCAAAACAGAGGCAAGGTGTGCTCTTGGAGCTCTCCCAAGGTTCCTCAAACTCAGCCTAAGTAGGAGCACGAAAATGGCACTTCAAGATGGGTTGTTGCACCACAAGAAGGCACTTTGAAGCTCACAATGACTACCACAAGGTAGCCATCACTAAAGCTCCAAACTCATGCTCACTAACTACACACACACAGCTTTCTCAACTCAGAATGATGGCCACAATGCAGCCCCAAGGTTAACTCTCACCCTCCCCAAGTGTTTGAGTGTGAAAGAAGAAGAAAAGGTGAAGACTTGGTGAAGGAGAAGCAATGGACAGCAGCCACCTCCCTTCAGCCACCCAAAACCCACGTAGAAGAAATAGTATGGCCTAGGGTTGTGTGCAAGTTTAGTATTTATAGGCACAAGCCACTAATCGCGCAGTATTAGCCTTAATCGCAAAGTAAAAGATATTGATCCCAAACTTCGGATTCTAGACCTACACATTTTTCTAAGATTTTTCATATTTTTATTTTATTTTTCGGAGCACCTTTCCGGTACACGCTTTTCCATAGCCAGTATCAGTTCTGGCACCAGATTACGTTATTTTGACTTGAAACTTGTTTTACAAGTCCTACATAATATTCTAGTAATTATCATGCATTCGTTATAATTTTCCGGGATACTTTTCCGGTACGCATTTATACCGAGTAGCAGAACCGGTATCTGCGCTTTCCTTCCGAAAAGCGACTTTCAGCATTTTTACTCACTCAATATAATTATCTAAGCCCATTAATAATTATTAGGGTCAATTATGGAATTATTTCCTAATTATCATAATTAATTCGCTAATTACCTTAATTAGTGGTGCGGGTTCTTACAATCCACACTATCATGATAAGGAAGAAAGTGGAGCTTCCCATCATTCTGTAGGATAGTATTTATGACATGGCACATTCTGACAGCAGCTCTTCTGCACTGGACCACAGTTCTTTGATCCAGCATCTATGTAAGAGAGCTGGTGTTGAAATCACAGATAATAGGGCACAGGTTAAGTTTCACCCTGCCATTGATGTTAAGATGATCACTACACAGCTCCGGATTGGAGGAGGAGCAGTCCTAGGTTTGACTCCGGGAAGAAATAAGATGACACAGGAAGAGTTTGAAGAAGAAAACCCAAGGCGATCATCCGAGCATTGGCTGATAAACACAGAGGTTCATCTGGGATTTTTACGCAGACGTCTTTCATTTCAGACTCAGATGTTTTAGATGATGACTGCCCTTTGTGAGGCACAGGGAGTCCAGCCAGCTGAGTTCCAGACTGAGGAGTATCCTCATTCTGAAGAGGAGGATGAGTTTGAGGCAGCCGCCACAGCATTCTTTGAGGAGCGTGCTGACAGGGAGGAGGCTGCCATGGCTGGAATGGATGCTGGAGATACACCTGCATCTGATCAGCCTGCTGGAGATCAGACTGTTGGAGACGTTTCTACTATGTAGGAGGATCAGGCTGCTGATGATGATTACACACCCCTTCCTCACACAGATCCAAGATCCGATCCTTTTGCCTCAGATGAGGAGGATTCAGAGTCTCACATTGACTCCTGATTTTACTGCATTTCAGTTCTTTTATTTTATTTTGGTTTACATTGGTTTTATTTTGTTGTTATTTTTCTTATGTAATTTGGTTAAGTACATTGAGATATTTACTGTTTTGACTGATGCGCATTGCGATAGTACTGATGTTATTGGGTTTTGTATGAATGTGTTTAAGTGATCAATTGCTGTTTTAGATTTAAATTAGTTGCTGGGGACAACAACGTTTAAATCTAAGAATTGGGTTGTGATTGAATGACGTGCAAACTTCATGGAGATGTCACACAAATTGATGAGCCAAAACTGGGAAAAATCTCAATCTCTTTTATTTTCTTTTTTAAGTTTTTGTGTGATTTAGATTTTAGTTGTGTTACAGAATTTGGATTTCAATTTTGATATGGAACTCCATGAGGATTTGACTGATCAGAGTTTTAGATGATGGATCAAATTAAGGATACAATCTTATGCCTTGCATGTTGAGTAAAATGAAATGATTTGCATGACTCATTCAATGTGTAAGAGTAGAGAGATTAATTTTGATGCATAGAGAGAAAGTCAAGCATGCATTCTGAACTGTGAGGAAATTGAGCCTATACAGAAAATTTTGTTCAGATAGCACTTCATTGCATGAGTAACTCTAGAACTTGCCTTGTTTCTTGCTTGAAATGGTTGATGATGTGTAGGGTAGATATGATTGAGGCATTTCCTTCTTGAACCAAAAAGTTTTAATGGCCAACCCTAATGTTTCCATTGCATGAAACCTTTGAGCTTAAGCTTGTTTGTTTGATAAAACCAAGAACCTGCATTCTTTCCGATCCTACAGATTAAAAGTTTCAGATAAGGGATAATGGATGAAAATTTTGTTGGGAGAAAAGTGTTCCTGCAATGTATGACAACACAAAGTGTTGGAACTCTGGAGAAGAAGAAGAAAAGAAAGAAAAAAGGAAGTAAAGACATAAAGTGCTTGGTAAAAGAAAGAAAAGGATGTTACCAAAAAAAAAAAGGAAAAGGGGAAATTAAAAACACAAAGTGTTTGGAAGAAAAGGAGGAATAAAGGTTCAAAGAAAGGTATAAGGAGTGAAAAGGAAAAAGTTGGGGGAATTAGGAAGAATTTGATAAATACTGTGATTCCCTCTTATATGAATCTGATTCATTTAATCTGAGCCCCTCCTTTAACATAAATCCCTACCTCTAGTCTAGCCACATACCAAGCCACATTGCCAATCACACAAAGACCTTATTGATCTTCCTTATAGATCATTGTTATTGTGAAAAGTGTGAAGAT
>JAVKPL010011915.1:0-53753 GCA_032173675.1 Gastrolobium villosum | reverse complement strand
CAATAACTTCCGTTTTTTTTTTCTTTCTTTTGGATGCTGAACAATATAAGTTTTAACATCATCTCGGTAATTAAATAAATTTGTACACTTATGAGCTTGTGTGATGTTGAACCACTCCTCAATAATAAGATGCCAAAAAAGGAAAGGAAGAATGGGGAAAAAAAAGTTGTGATAGTTTTGTTGCATTTCCGAGCTATTTGATATCAATGGAACATGTATGTAATTGCCAGCGTCACCAGCATAAGAAAGTAAGCAATTCTTTGATCAATTGCAGTACCTAAATGAGATAGTATTGAATAAGATAACATTCAACACCTCATGTAATACTATTGAATTTTGAGAAACTTGGTAATCTACAAGACAAAGCACTTCAAGAAATTGACCAATAGATTTTATTTTTTCATCAGAAGGATCTCCGAAATTCGGAATGATCACTCCTATTATTCAGCAAATGGTTACTTATCACACCATAATGCACATGTAAATCTCCAATTACACTAAATCGTCTAATTGTATACACATAATTGATTTTTACTCTCAGGTAGAAAAATTGGAGCAAATACAGTTTCACATGGCATCAGAAAACAACATATATATGTTCAACAAGAAACTCACGATAACAAAAGGTGGTTTGGAGCTGCTAGCATCTGCTGCAAACAACCTTGATTTCTCCCAAACTCATACCAGCTAAAGTTTAACAAACATAAAAGATGAGCACTTAATCTTTGTAATGTTTTCAAACACAAACGTAGATAGGGATATAGAACACAATGATGAAACCTATCTACATTTACAACACAAAGGTGTCATTTTCGTAAACAATTAATCATTTCAAATATTTTACATAGTTTATATTAACAAATATAGATGAAACCACTCATTTAGTCATCTTATATCTCTGCCAAAAAATATAATGGATATTAAAAATATTTCTATCACAAATAACTACAACCCAGAATGAAAAGCCTGAATTTTTCTGCTGCCCACTTGTAAATTAAAAAATAAGGGTGACCCATTGACCTCAGTGGCATCAAACCTATAACAACTTAATACAATTAAAAACAACTCTTCAGGAAATAGACATGTATTTGTACTTGGATTATCACAAATAACTAGAACCCAGAATCAAATGCCTGGTTTAGCCTATACTTCTTGCATTACTATGCTCTCAAAAGCCCAGTCTTTAGCCTATACTTCCTCACATAGATTCTTCAATTCTCTATGTTCAGATCCTGAACTTCCTACACAAAATGCTGAATCTATAAATCTTTTCCCAACAAACTAAAGTTTGTTTATCATAACACTAATAATCTAAATGATAATGACATCCACTTATACAGTGCAGTGTAATAAGATTTATATCATTCCAGCAGAATCATCGATCTATACTCTTGAAGGTTTAGTCTCAAGAGTCTTCTATAGTACACGAATATGCGAGCGATACTCTTTATTTTAAAAGTAAAGAGTCTTGTTATGTGAGTTATTAGCAAAAGTGCAAACTCTTTTATTGTAGCCTTTTTACGAAGTTCACGCTGATTTTTTTCAAAGTTATTTAGTCCATCCGTGCGGGCGTGCATGCATTTTACTATGAACAAAACTCTCTCTTCCTAAGCTTCAAAAACCAAAAGAAAAATAAAGGCATGTTTAAATACTGTTTTTAAAAGAAGTTTTTTGGTTTATGAAATAAAAAATAAAAAAATTCGTTTGATAAGATTTATTTTATAAAAAAAATTAAAAAATTATAAAGCTGGTTATTGATGATGGTGTAGAAAGAAGCTTTACGCGCTAGCTTTTTAGCTGCGTGCGTTTCTTGTGGTGTTTCTCCATTGAACAGATAATTACAGATTGGTGTCATCCAAGTTTCTCTGTCATCCAGTGGCATAGAGTCATCCTCAACCATGGATTGCGTGCTTTGGGATGGTTGCGCTTGTCTTTTTGTTACGGCAATTATGATGCTAGGATTAGGAACACTCTGTTGGATCATCGTTCTGTTGTTTCCTGGTCCTTTTGTGCTAGCTAACTTGGGTAAGATGTCAGCTCTTGAATTTTGTTCTCTGGGGATGTGTTCCACTTTGAAGTTTCGGAATTCTGCCATAAGTAATCTTACTTTTTCCAGATATCTTATCATTAATGCCTCTTTGGCCTGGTAGCTTCGTTGAACCTGTTCAACTACCAACTGTGAATAGCTCTTGAGGGTTATATTTGTTGCCCCCAAGTCTTTGGCCATGGCGAGTCCTGTGAGGACTACTTCGTACTCAGCCTGGTTGTTAGAAGCTTTGAATCCAAAATGGATAGAGTGTTCCACGGTAATACATTGAGGGCTTTCCACGATTACACCTGCACCACTTCCTTTGATATTGGAAGATCCGTCAACGTAAATAATCCAGTCAAAGATGTTTTCACCCTCATGTAAATGTGTCATTTCGACCAGGAAGTCTGCTAATACTTGGGCTTTAATTGCCTGTCGCGGTTCATAGATGATGTCGTATTCTGACAACTCTATTGACCATGAGATCATTCGGCCTGATAAGTCAGGTTGTCTAAGTACTTGTCACAAGGGTTGATTCGTTCTAACTTTGATTGTGTGCCCCTAGAAATAATGGCGCAAGCGCCGCGATGTCAAGATCAACGCGAAAGCAACATTTTCAATCTGTTAATAGCGCAGTTCTGGTCCTTATAGTGCTTTGCTAACAAAGTATATGGGCTGTTGTTCCTGGGCTTCCTCTCGCAAGAGGCCAGCGCTTATGGCCTCATTACTGACGGAAAGGTATAGAACTAGGGGTTCATTAGGCAAAGGCCTAACCAAGACAGGTGGGTTGGCCAGATGCTCTTTGATGGCCAAGAACCCTGCCTCACATTCTGGAGTCCATTTGAAATTCGTTTGTTTACGTAAAAGCTTGAACAAGGGTGATGATTTTTGCGCTGACGCAGGAAGAAATCTAGTTAGAGTAGTAATTCTTCCTGTCAATTGTTGCAATTCTTTTACGTTTCGCGGGCTTGTCATGCTGAGAATGGCATTGCACTTGTCAGGATTGGCCTCTATCCCGTGATGTGTAAGCATGAATCCTAGAAATTTTCCAGCAGGCACTCCAAACGCGCATTTAGCTGGATTGAGCCGTAGCCTATATTTGCGCAGTTGTTGAAATACTTGTGCCAAATCTTGAGGATGTTGTAAAGTAGTCATTGTTTTGACTATCATATCATCAATGTATACTTCAAGCATTTGGCCAATCCGCTGGCTGAAAACTTTGTTCATCATGCTTTGATAAGTGGCCCCATCATTTTTAAGACCAAATGGCATCATATTATAGCAATTGGTAGCTTTTTCAGTGATAAAAGCTGTGGCTTCCTCGTATGGAGTGAACATTGGAATCTGATTGTAGCCAGAATAAGCGTCCATAAAGGATAAGACTTGTTATCCTGTAGAATTATTAACCAGCTTGTCGATGGTGGGAAGTGGATAAAAATCCTTTGGACAGTGTTTGTTAAGATCTGTATAATCAATACACATGCGCCACTTTCCATTAGGTTTCTTAACTAAGACCACGTTAGAGAGCCAGGTAGAGTATGTGATTTCTCTGATTATTCCAACATCAAGCAATTTTGATACCTCAGTTTCAACTACTTGTTGCTTTTTTGGGGAGATTTTGCGCTTTTTCTGCGCAATGGGTTTTGCTTTGGGATCCAGGGTTAGACGGTGACATATTATCCCTGGGTCAATCCCAGGCATGTCAACGGCTGCCCACGCAAAAAGATCTCTAATATCTTGTAACACTGTTACCAACGCACTTTTCTCAACTTCGGGGAGGTTTCTTCCAATTTTGGTGATGTTCGCAGGGAGTGGGCCTATTTGAAGGTCTTCCAACTCCCCATCAGGTTGTGGATGGGTATCGCGCAGATCATCGCGCATGTCAAGATCAGTCATATTCACTGATGCTTTGCTTTTGTCATCAGGTTGTAAAGGAGTTTTGGCTCATAAACTGGTGTTATAATAGCTGCGAGCTGTTTTCTGATCTCCTCTGATGGCAACTACTGTGCCAGACTTGTTACGGAATTTCATCAATAGATGAGGCATAGAAATGATTGCCTTTAATGCGACAATAGTTGGTCTTCCCAGGATGATATTATACGCAAATGCGTATTCAATGACATAAAATTCTACTTTGATAGTTTGCGCGAGAGGCATGTTTCCAAAAGTGACCCATATTTCAATGGTGCCTTTAGGCTGTACGCATTCTCCTACAAAGCCAATTAACTCCGAACATCTATGGAGAAGATGTTCCTCTGGGATGTGCATTGCGCAAAAGGCATCCCATAAAATAATATCAGCAGAACTACCATTATCAATCATAATACGTTTTACCTGGAGGTTAGCCATGCATGCTGAGATTACCAGCGGGTCATCATGATCTGGTATGATTTTGCCATAGTCATCATCGTTAAAACTGATGGCTTGTCGATGATCGCGCGAGTTTGATGGGCGTGTGTGATCGCATACCGTCATTAATGATTTCAAATGCTTTTTCCGTTGAGATTTGGTTGCACCTCCTCCCGCTGATTGATATGCGATCAGCATATAAGGAATTGTAAGATAAAAAGAGGAAGAATGTTACTTAATCTGATGCAAGAAAAGGGCAAAATCACTGTTAATTTGTCAAATATCTTAATCTGAAGTTATATACTGATTTTATGTTGATTTCATAGGAGAAATGCACAAATTAGAGCTGAAAAGGACAAAGTGAAACTAAAGGCCCACGCTACGAGCGTGGGAATGGCGCTTGCAGCATCAGAGGATCGCGCAACTGTTGAATTCAGATTTTAAATTCGAAATTTGAATTCAATTTTATTTTAATTAAATCTTTCCGTTAAACGTTTCTGTAATAAATTCATACTTTAATATTTCCGTTATAACGTTTATGTAATAAATTGTAAGGTTTCCGTTATACGTTTCGTCAGAAGGTCAAATAAAGGAGCAGGAAGAAAATCAAACAGAAGCTCCACGCTTAAAGCGTTCAATTCAACGCTTGAAGCGTAGGAAAAGACCCAAGACAGTAAGTCTACGCTTCAAGCGTAGAACCCTACGCTTGAAGCGTAGACAAGGAGAAAACAGGCAGAAGCCCCACGCTTGGAGCGTAGATCCTGCGCTCCAAGCGTAGGGTTGAAATGGACAGCTGTGTTGCGAGGAAAGGAGAATTCTGAGGTGTATAAAAAGGGCACAAGGCAACCCTAAAGACACACTTTTCATTCTGGACAATTTTGAGGTCATTTTAGAGGCGAAAGCTCTGGAGAGTGGGAGAGAGATCTCTTCTTCTACCTTTCTGTAGTTCTTGTAGTTTTATGTTTTCATTTGAATATTGGATTTTAGCCATGATAATGGTTGGCTAGAACCTCTTTGTTGTGGTTAGGGTCACGAACCCTTGTGAACCCCTGATACAATGGATTGAGTTTTTATTGATATATTTATCCTGTGAATTTCGTTCTATTCTGATCGTATTGTTATTGTTGTTATTAGATCCGATCAATCTAGTAATTGATAATAAATCTGAGGATTAGGGCCAACAAGAGGAATCTGCGGTCTTTAATCCAGAAAGGGAATAGAACGACGGTATGAACATGATCTAGGGATAGACATGATTCATATTGTAGATGTTTTAATTATCGATCTTTATGCTTGATCTCATATAGGGCACCTCAAGGAATTAGGGTTCTATATGAGATTAAAGGGTTAATTCTTCAAGGGATTGAGAATTAACTACTGATACGTTTATCTGATAATTATCTAATTTCACGATATATATATATATATATATATATATATATATATATTAATATTTAACTTAATCCAGAGTAAAAGGTGGGGATCATCGGTGAGTGTTCTCTAACTACAGCGCTTTTCTCATAAATTTCAAACTCTTGTTTTGTTGGATTCTTAATTATTCGAAAAGAACAAAAACACGTCTTTTATTTTACAAATCAAATTCCCACACAATCCTGACATTCGTGTCAAAAACCTCTTGGAATATTTAATCTTAAAAAGAATAGTTTAATTGATTTAGACACACTCTCTGTGGATACGAACTTTACTTATCATTTTATTACTTGCGCGATTCGGTACACTTGCCGATTCACGTCAAGTTTTTGGCGCCGTTGCCGGGGAGTGTTTTTCTAAAATCAATTAATCTTGATTTTAAAGATTAAATTGTTTTTATTTTTAATTTTATTTTTGTTTTGAATCTGTGCTACTAATCTTTTCTCTGAAGTTGTATGCAAAGCAGTGCTTTTCTAAGGAGAAGCGAACGAATTGCTCAAAGAGAGAAGGAAAGAAAAAGGGCACAGACAACTCCCATTCCAGTAGCTGAAACCCTAGAGATGGCTGCCCCTAATCAGAATGCTGATCCTAGGATGAACACCATCCTCGCGCCTATCTTTAACAGGCCCAATGCTGGAATTGTTCCACCAGAACTTGGGAACAATCAATGGGAGCTCAAGTCCAACATCATTCAGTTGGCCGAGAGAGAAAAGTATGGAGGAGAGGACAATGAAGATCCTCACAGATTCGTTGACAGATTTTTACGAATCTGTGACTCTACAAAGCCTCCACATGTTTCTGATGATGCAATACGATTGAGACTTTTTCCTTTTTCTGTTAAGGGAAAAGCTCTTGATTGGGTGGAAAGACAACCTGCTGATAGCATCATTTCTTGGGAAAACTTGTCCGAAAAATTCTTTGCAGAGTTTTTCCCCATGGAGAAATACAACAACATGGTGAATGATATCACCTCCTTCAAACAACAAATGGGAGAGACCATCTGCGCTTCTTGGAATAGATTCAAGGCCCTCATGACAAAGGTTCCTCATTATAACCTATCTCAAGGGGACCAAGTGAGAATCTTTTTCAATGGTTGTCTACCGGAGACGAAACTGGTTATTAATACTGCAGCAGGCGGTTCTTTGGGTGATAAGCTAGCTTCAGAGTCATATCATCTGATTGACAAGTTAGCTAAAAATGAGAATGAAACATCTACAAGGACAGGAAAAAGGGAAGTAGTGCCACTCAATGATAATAATGCAATGCTGGCAGAGCAAAAGTTGTTATCACAACAGATGTCTAATCTGAATGCAAAGTTTGAGAGGATGCACCTTTCTAAAGTTCAAACAAATGCAGTTGTTCTTGACTGTGAATATTGTCATGAAGATCATGACACCAATACTTGTTCTACATTGATGTCTTCAGATTCTGCTCAACAGTTGCAGGTAAATGGCATTTGGTATGATCAGCGCCCTAATCAGCAAAATTTCTCAAGGAATCAGAATAATTCTGCAGGCGGTAATAGTTACCAAAGGAAGAGTTATCAAGGTACTGGTTTAGATATGACATCTGACAACTATCTAAAACCACCACCTATTCCAAAAAGAGAGCCTTCTGACCTGGAGCGTTTAGTAGGAACATTAGCACAAAGTACTAACGCTTTCATGGAAGAGAGTAAGGCTAATCAAAAAAGTACCAATGCTTTCATTGAGGAAAGTAGAGCTGAGTCCAGGAACACTAAAGCTTCAATCAAGAACCTGGAATATCAGGTTGGTCAACTTGCCCAACAGTTATCTGATAGAGTTCCAGGTACCTTTCCTTGTAACACCCACTCTTGTATGCATCCAAGAGGGTTGTTTGCTAAATCGTATTAGAGTAGCAGCGGTAAAGAACTCAATTAATTAAAAACTTTATCAAATAACATTTAATTAGAAAACTTGAAAAATCCAGATTTGTTTCTTATAAAAACAATATGAGAAAAAAATGAGGTTGTTTCTCCAACATAGAAAATTTCATGGATAAAACCCTTTGCTGAATTTTCTACGCTTTTCAGAAAAGCTTGCTGTCTTATAAAATCTGTATAAAATCGAATTTAGATGTGATAAAAAATATTCCAAGCTTCTGAAAAACTAGACATCCGGGGCATCGCGTACATATAAATTATGCGCGATTTAGAGGTGAATAGCCCCACGGAACAGGACACGTAAAACGCTTGTGAATTCTGTCCGTTTTCTGGAATAGGCTGTAGGGCGAAGCTTATAAAAATTTGTACAGATTTCGTATGGAGATGAAACCTGCACAGTTTGAAAGTGCATACCCGGGGCTTTGCGTGCATATAAAATAATAGTAATTCGGAGTTCGTTTGCCCCTTGAAACATGACAAGTAAAGTGGTTGTAAAACTGGTAAAAATTCAGCACTTGGTTAAAAATTCTCTTTGCAAAACGTTTTTTCTGATTTTTTTTCCAAAACAGCCGCTGTTCATAAAGGTTCAAGGTAAAAAACGTTGACTGTTTCTGCTGTAAGGTGCTACTGTTTTTCTGCTGTAAAACGTCACTGTTTCTGTTTTAAAACGTTCACTGTTTCTGCTGTAAGGTGCTACTGTTTTTCTGCTGTAAAACGTCACTGTTTCTGTTTTAAAACGTTCACTGTTTCTGCTGTAAGGTGCTACTGTTTTTCTGCTGTAAAACGTCACTGTTTCTGTCCACTGTTTTTAAGGAAAATACCACTGTTTTCTGCTCACTGTTTTAAAGAACAACTCACTGCTTCTGTTCACTGTTTTAAACACAAACGTCACTGTTTTTCTGCTGTAAAACACTGCTGTATGCTCACTGTTTTCCACTGTAAAACACTGCTGTATGCTCACTGTTTTCCACTGTAAGACACTGCTGTATGCTCACTGTTTCTGCTGTAAATAGCCACTGTAAATGATTGGTTGTAATTGATTTAGGTGCGCTTAAGAAGTGAGATACTTCGCTGCTGTTTGGTATTATTTAAGGCACGCAAAGGTAAGTGTCAGGCGATATTGCCTAATGTGACTATTGACTACTGGTATAAAATTGTGACATGATGCTCCATATTCCGTAAAAATATTATGTTCCATTATGATGAAAGGAAACTGCCAAAAATGTGCCGTGATGGCTATATGATTATGAGGTAAAGACGTTATGTGGCAGCATAACGCATATGAAAAGTATATGTGCCGTGATGGCTATATGAAAGGTATATAAGCATGCACCTTACATCATACCGCATTTTTACGCTTTGTGTGTGAAAGCATAGCATGACATGCATGTATCAAGATCATATAGACCTTGTTTTAGAATAGTTATGTACAGGACCATGTGTTTGAGCAAGCATCATATAGGCATCCCCAAGGTACCGGGGTATGGGACACTTGGCATCAGTCCGCATAGGCCCACAGTTGGAATCCACATGGAGCTCAGGTGCCAAGGGATATTTGATTCCACTGTGAAGTGCGCGCACGACGGTGCTAAAAGCGCAAAGGAAAGGCGTTATATACGCAATATATGATATGATGAAAAGGAAAAGGAAAAGGAACAAGGATATGTTGAAGTGACTGTTTATGATTTTGTGCCTAGTTAATACTGTTATATTATTGGTTTTGTTGCCACACTTCTGGGATTATTCTCACCCCTTCGGGGCTGCTATTTTTCCAAAATGGCAGGAGGACGTAAAAGCATTTGAAGGAGTGATGTTTTGCTGTTGATTGCTGATGCGTGGATTATCACTGTTGCTGTTTGTTTAATTGGATGACTGTAATGATTAATGTTTTGGTACTCTTGGATGACTGTAGTCTTTATCATCTCTATGTTAGCTTGAACTTTTATGAACAGCGGCTATTTTGGAAAACGTTTGTGAAAGGAATTTTTGAAAGACTTATGTGCTGAAATTTTTACAGTGCACCTTACGGGTGGTGTTTTTATGAGCAAACGAACTCTGATTTACTATTATTTTATATGCACGCGAAGCCCCAAACGTGCTCTTTCTAAATCACTTGAAATATTTTTTATCGTCCAAACAGAAGTGATAAGAAACTCGAAACGTCTTACGGGTTGTATACTGCTATGAGATTCTTTGTTAGCTCATGTGACGTTAACGACTCTAATTCCGCTTAGCAAACGACTCTCTTGGATGCATACAAGGGAGGGCGTTACACTAATTGGTATCAGAGCAGTTTGGTCCATGGATTTGCGTGTGATTGATTGATTTGATTGTTGATTGTGTTTAGCTGCTGATTGACTGTCTAAATGTGCTATAGTTTAAGTGCTTGAGGATATATTGACTAGGATAGTTAGATTGTTTAGACTGTTCTGTGATAAGACACGGATGCATAGCTAACTTGTCCGAATTGAACTCGAGTACCTACTTGAGACTGCTGCCATGAATAACTTGCGGTGAGCCTGATCAACTCATTTCCTGATATTGTGAGTGCAGAATCATGGCAGGTGGTCGCGGTTCAACTCGGGGAAGGTCTGGCGATGCGGAAGAGGATCTTATCACTACCATTGGGGGACTGGCAACGTTTATCCAGAATATGAGCCAAGAATGGCGCGACCATAGGCAACAGAATCAGAACCAACCCCCACTGCATGAAAATGCAGAAGAAATTGCCCGTCGGAGGTTGAAAGACTTCCGCAACTTCCAACCACCTACCTTTGAGGGTGAAGACAACCCCGAGGCTGCAGCGAAGTGGCTACAGATGATCGAGCATATTTTCGAACGCATGGCATGCCCGGAAGCGCAAAAGACTGATTACGCGTCGTACCAGCTGATGGGAGAAGCTTTAACATGGTGGACTGGTGTGAGGGCTCTGCTGAGAGCTCAGGACGTTGAACTGACGTGGGCCGTATTCAGACAAGTATTTTTGGATAAGTATTTTCCTAAGGCAATGAGAAGAATGAAGCACACTGAACTGCTGTCACTCAGGCAGGATAATATGACGGTTAATGAGTATATTGCAAAGTTTGGGCAGCTGATCGAGTACGCCAACTTTGATCGGAACATTTACGATGAAGAATGGCAGGTGGAGAAGTTCGAAAGCGGATTACATCCGGAAATCCGTAAACTCATTTTGACCACGGCTAATCGTACACTTCCGGAACTCATCAATCAGAGTCGTCAGGCGGAAGGAATCATTAATGAGGCCAAGAACTTGAACAAGCCACCAACACAATTCCACGGAGGAAACCGAGCAGGCAGATTCTTCAGGACGGCACCTGGTAGGGGTCGAGGCAGAGGTACGCAGTTGTAGGCGCGGCCTGGAAATTTTAAAAGAAACTATACTGTGGGTCAATCGTCGACTGGACGTCAGGGCGCGACTGTTTGTGCTACATGTGGAAAGAATCACTTTGGAGTTTGTCGCAAGAACAACAATGCATGTTTCAGATGTGGCCAGCAAGGACATTTTGCTTACAAATGCCCCCAGAACACTGACCAACAGCCTACGCAAGCACGGGTGTTCACATTGGATGCAAATGAAGCACAGAAGTTTCCCAACCTGATCAAAGGTAATGTCACTTTAAATGGTCACCCAATTTCTGTTATCTTTGATTCTGGAGCGTCTGGCTCTTTTATGGCAAAGCATACCGCTATGAGAATAGGCATCACCCCAACCCCGTTACCTTATGAGTTACACATCAGCACACCTACTGGAGGATCGTGCACAGCCTCAGAGATCTGCAGAGGTGTTACCTTGCACTATGAAGGGAACACGTATACAGTTAACTTGGTGGTCCTGCCGGTATTCAACTTCGATGTGATTATCGGTATGGACTGGTTGACGGAAAACGGGATAACTTTGGATTGTCGAGCGGGGAAAGTCGTTGTTCCTGCGAAAGATGGTAATTTTCAACCTTTCTCTCTCATTTCTTTATTGCAAGTTAGAAAAGAGCTCCGCAAGGGAGCAGCAGGGTATCTTTTGTCGATCGAGGCTGAGACCTCGGTTGACAATCAAATTCAGAATGTACCGGTAGTTAGAGAATTCGAGGAGGTATTCCCGGATGAAATCCCTCGATTGCCTCCTCATAGGGAAATAGAATTTTCCATCGAACTTGCTCCTGGAGTTGGACCTATCTCCATTGCCCCGTATCGTATGGCGCCGTTGGAACTTCGCGAGTTGAAGAAGCAGATAGAAGAGCTTTTGGCAAAGGAATTTATCAGACCGAGTACTTCTCCATGGGGTGCTCCAGCCATCTTGATTAAGAAGAAGGATGGAAGTTTACGTCTGTGTGTAGATTACCGACAGCTGAACAAAGTTACGGTGAAGAATAAGTATCCGCTACCGAGGATCGACGATTTGATGGACCAGCTGAGAGGAGCCAGAGTCTTTTCCAAGATAGATTTACGATCGGGATACCATCAGATCCGGGTCAAACCGGAGGATATTCCGAAAACCGCTTTTAGGACTCGTTATGGGCACTACGAATATCAGGTGATCCCATTCGGACTTACGAATGCTCCAGCGGTATTCATGGACTACATGAACCGCATCTTCCGCCCCTTTCTTGATCAGTTTGTTATTGTGTTTATCGACGATATCCTGATTTACTCAGCTAATGAAGAGCTGCACGCGGAACATCTGAGGATTGCCTTGCAAATCTTGAAGGAGAAGCAGTTGTACGCGAAATGGTCGAAGTGCGAGTTTTGGCTTAAAGAGGTCCAGTTTCTGGGCCATGTCATTTCATCAGAAGGTATCGCGGTGGACCCCAGCAAGGTTGAAGCTGTCATGAATTGGGAACGACCCAAGACTGTCACCGAAGTAAGAAGTTTCTTAGGTCTTGCTGGATACTATCGAAGGTTTATCCAGAATTTCTCTCAGATAGTGCAACCTCTTACGCGTCTCACTCGGAAGGATAAGCCTTTTGAATGGACTGAAGCTTGTGAAGAATGTTTCTTGGAACTAAAGAGCAGATTGACAAGTGCTCCCGTACTCATGATTCCGGACCCTACTCGAAAGTTCGAAGTATACTGCGATGCGTCGCTGAAAGGACTTGGATGCGTGTTGATGCAGGATCGTATGGCGGTAGCTTACGCATCTCGACAACTTAAGCCTCACGAAGAAAATTATCCTACGCACGATTTGGAGTTAGCAGCTATAGTGTTCGCACTTAAAATCTGGAGGCACCACTTGTATGGTTCGCAGTTTGACGTGTTCAGCGATCATAAGAGTTTGAAGTACTTGTTCGATCAGAAGGAGTTGAATATGCGGCAACGACGGTGGATGGAATTTCTGAAGGACTATGATTTTGAACTTAAATACCACCCAGGAAAGGCAAACGTGGTAGCTGACGCCCTGAGTAGGAAGACACTGCACACTGCAACTCTGATGATGGAAGAGCTGAAATTGTTTGAGGCCTTTCGAGACTTGAACTTATCGGTAGACGAGAGAGGGAATAGCATAAGATTGGGAAATATAAAGGTGGAGAATGAATTGATCAGTAGAATTAAGGAGGCTCAGATGAATGAAGAGTTAGTCCGTGATTTGGTTGGCAACCAAGATGTTGTAAAGGATGAGAATGATGTTTGGAGTTTTCAAGGACGGCTGGTTGTGCCGAATGAAGAGTTGAAACAAGAAGTTTTGCAGGAAGCTCACAAGGGTAAGTATGCAGTTCATCCTGGATCCACGAAGATGTACCATGATTTGAAGACCTCGTTTTGGTGGCCGGGTATGAAGCGTGATATTGCGGAGTATGTATCTCGATGCTTAACTTGTCAGAAGGTGAAGTACGAACATCAGAAACCGTCGGGACTCCTTCAACCTTTGGAGATTCCCGAATGGAAGTGGGACAGTATTGCGATGGATCTTGTAGTTGGACTTCCTCGGACGCGGGAAGGATATGATTCTATCTGGGTGATTGTGGATCGTTTAACGAAGTCAGCTCATTTCTTGCGTGTTAGAACCACGTATGATACAGAGAGGCTTGCTAGAATTTATTTGCAGGAGATTGTGAAGCTGCATGGAGTTCCTACGAGTATTGTCAGCGATCGTGATCCCAAGTTTACATCTAAGTTCTGGGAATCCTTTCAAAGAGCATTAGGGACCCAATTGAGGTTGAGTACTGCTTATCATCCGCAGACCGATGGTCAAACGGAACGCACCATTCAAGCATTAGAGGACATGTTGCGAGCTTGCGTTTTGGAGTTAGGAGGCAGCTGGGATAGTTATCTTTCGTTGATTGAGTTTGCTTACAACAACAGTTACCATTCCAGTATTCAGATGGCACCGTATGAAGCTTTGTATGGGAGAAAATGCAGATCCCCTCTATGCTGGACTGAAGTAGGTGAGCGAAGTATGTTAGGACCCGATCTAATTCAAGAAACATCCGAACAAGTAAAGAAGATTCGAGAAAATATGCAGCGGGCTCAGGCCAGACAGAAGAGTTATTACGACAAGCGTCATAAGCCTTTATCTTTCGAAGTCGGAGACCATGTATTTTTGAGAATCACTCCTACATCGGGACTCGGAAGGAGAATGGGAGTTAAGAAGTTAAGTCCACGGTACTTAGGATCGTATCTGATTATGGACCGGATTGGAGAGTCTGCATACCGGTTGGCTTTACCACCCAATCTGTCAGGAATTCACAATGTATTTCATGTGTCACAGCTACGGAGGTATCTCTCTGATCCATCTCACGTATTACAGCCGGAAGAAGTGGAACTAAAGGAAAATCTGACTTATCAAGTGCAACCGTTCCAAATTCTTGAAAGATCCGTCAAGCGACTCCGTTCTAAAGAAATCCCTTTGGTGAAAGTATTATGGAACAACAGATGGGCAGCTGAAGCCACTTGGGAGCGCGAGGACGACATTCAGAAACGCTATCCAGAACTGTTTAGCTCTTAAGTAAGTTTATTTTGCGGACAAAATTCCTTTTTGGTGGGGAGAGTGTAACATCCTGATATGCCTTCATCATATAGATATTTCAGAGTAAAAAGAATAAGGATTTGACAGTAATTCAGTAATAAAGGTTATTATTTTTAATGAATTATTAACAATCCATGTTCAGACACACTTTCACTGATTTTTCTATATTTTTATAGGTTAAGAGGTGAAGAAATTCAAAATTTGAAAAACAAAGAAGGGAAGACCGCGCGAGAGATCGAACAAGGCGCCAGAGGATCGCACCACTATTGAATTCAGAATTTGAATTCAAAATCTGAATTCAAATCTGATTTAATTTAATATTTCCGTTATACGGTTTTGTAATAAAGTGTAATTTAATTCTTCCGTTTCTGTAATAAGTGTAATTTAATTTTAACGTTATGTTTTCATTAGAAAGATATTTTCGTAATTTGTGCGGAAACCCTAATTGGCTGCTATTTAAAGGGGTCCCCTCCACACATTCAGAGGAGGCTACACCATTCCAGACAATTCAGAAGGAGGTTGACGGCTGCGCTCAGGAGGATTCTTCCACGGATCTTCTTCTTCATCTCCTTCTCTTCTATTTTATGTTTTCATTTGAATATTGGATTCTAGCCATGATAATGGTTGGCTAGAACCTCTTTGCTGTAGTTAGGGTCACGAACCCTTGTGAACCCCTGATACAATGGATTGAGTTTTTATTGATATATTTATCTTTTGAATTTCGTTCTATTCTGATCGTATTGTTATTGTTATTATTAGATCCGATCAATCTAGTAAGTAATAATAAATCTGAGGATTAGGGCCAACAAGAGGGATCTGAGGTCTTTAATCCAGAAAGGGGATAGAACGACGGTATGAACATGATCTAGACATAGACATGATTCATATTGTAGATGTTTTAATTATCTAACTTTATGCTTGATCTCATATAGGGCACCTCAAGGAATTAGGGTTCTATATGAGATTAAAGGGTTAATTCCTCAAGGGATTGAGAATTAACTATTGATACCTTTATCTGATAATTATCTAATTTCACGATTTATATATTAATATTTAACTTAATCCAGAGTAAAAGGTGGGGATCATTGGTGAGTGTTCTCTAACTGCAGCGTTTTTCTCACATATTCAAACCCTTATTTTATTTTTCAAAAAAAACAAAAACAAGTCTTTTTATTTTACAAATCAAATTCCCACACAATCCTGACATTCGTGTCAAAAACTTCTTGGAAGATTTAATCTTAAAAAGAAGAGTTTAATTGATTTAGACACACTCTCTGTGGATACGAACTTTGACTTATCATTGTATTACTTGCGCGATTCGGTACACTTGCCGATTCACGTCACATCCCGCATAATTAGTAAAATACATAAGTACTATATGTTATAGATGTATGTGTAGATTTCGGATTTATGGTTTATGTGTGATGGCTTGCGAATTGTTGATCTTTATCCTTGAATGTTTAAATTAAATCATAGGAGGATACATATGTAGACATGTGAATTTAATTTTATGAGTAATGTGAGTGTGGGTTAGAAGGCTTTAGTGTTTATTGGACTTTGGAAGTGGGCTAGTGTGTGTGTGGACTTGTCACTTTTGAACTTATGTGATTGGATTCTTTGTGTGTGGGGCCAATGGCCCAAGGATGGCTTTTGGACCTACCTTGATTCAGCCCAAAGTTGTAACCATTCATATCTTCCCCTAAGCCTTGTCCAACAAGATTGTCTTGTGTACCAAGGAACCTTCACATGGCAACCATTTTACCACCCTTTCATGCGCACAAAAGAGAGTGATCAGGACTTAGAAATCTGCCAATTTTCCCTTGCTAAACCGCCACCTCATACTTAGTTTTTGCACCTTTGACTTCAACTTCATTGCATGGAAGACACATGTACCATTTAGCATGATTCTAGGCTGCATCCTTCTTCATTTTGGTGCACTTGAAGAGAGCTTGGATCAGATTTTTTATGACACAAATCTGCCTTTGAGTGTTGACTTGGAGAACCACCTTACACCTTCCATCATGAGGCTGAAATGTGCAGATTTTTGCATGTTTTAGGCAGTCCATCATGAGCCAAATCTGCCCTTGCTTCCACATGCATCATAAGTAGGGTCTTGGGGCTGCATCTTCATCATTTTATGCGCATAGGACAGCTCCAAATCAGAGTCTTGGCTGCCACAAACCTGTGCTAATGATGACACCTCCTTCCACCCCACCATGTGCACAAGACTTGGCTGTTTGTGCAGAAAAAATTCTGACTTGGCAGCCCTTGTTCAGATCTGAACTCTCCTCCCCTCACCTCCTTGCATGTGCATAGAGTAACTAAGAAGCAAACACTTGCTTGTTCAAACCATATGTGCAGTCCCACTCTTGCAAGAAACCAGAATTTTCATGATGCATCATCATGACAACCTCTCCTCTTTTCCCTTTAAGATGTGCGCCCAAGAGGGCTGGCCTCATGTACAAGTGCAGCCAATTTTCCTTCCTCATTCCCTCACTCTCCTAGCCGAACCTACAAGCATTCTTGGAGCAAGAAAACTTTGCTAAGACCACTCACCTCCCCTCACTGTCCAGCTTTGTCCCTCAACCTTGAAGCTGTCCAAGTTGTTCCTCCTCACCTTGTATGCGCATAGATCATCATAGGAAGTGGGGACTTGTTGTGAAGTAGAGCTAGAAGGGTGTGGTGTGTGAGCAAGAAGTGTGTGCTACAAGAGGTAAGCCTTGAACTTAGACCTCTTTCATGGTGTGTAATCATATGTGTGCTTGAATGTCTCCTTGAATATGTTTTGCTTTGGGTTCTTGATTGAGCATGGGTAAGGTATAAGTATGGAGCTATTTTATGATGACTTGTATGCATGAGTTATAGAATGAAAATCTCATGGTTATGTTTAAGTTCATCCACTGTTTTCTTGTATGAATATGCCACTGTTTTGAAGAGAAATATGCCACTGTTTCCCTATGAATGTGCCACTGTTTTGAGGATAAAATGCTCATTGTTTTAGTCCATATTGTGCCACTGTTTCTGCACACATATGCCACTGTTTTAGTCCATTATATACCACTGTTTCTGCACACAAATGCCACTGTTTTAGTCCATTATATGCCACTGTTTCTGCACACAAATGCCACTGTTTTAGTCCATTATATGCCACTGTTTCTGCACACAAATGCCACTGTTTTAGTCCATTATATACCACTGTTTCTGCACACAAATGCCACTGTTTTAGTCCATTATATGCCACTGTTTCTGCACACAAATGCCACTGTTTTAGTCCATTATATGCCACTGTTTCTGCACACAAATGCCACTGTTTTAGTCCATTATATGCCACTGTTTCTGCACATTTATGCCACTGTTTTAATCACCATTTATGCCACTGTCTTGATGTTCAAAAATCCCTCTTTATGCCACTGTTTTGAGGTGCAAATACCTCTACCTATGCCACTGTTTCATGTTCAAATGCAACCATTCATGCCACTGTTTTGATGCATAAATAACACTCCTTATGCCACTGTTTTGATGTTCAAATGCCACTGTCTAATGCCACTGTTCTGCCAC
Source organism: Gastrolobium villosum (assembly GCA_032173675.1). Taxonomy (NCBI): domain Eukaryota; kingdom Viridiplantae; phylum Streptophyta; class Magnoliopsida; order Fabales; family Fabaceae; genus Gastrolobium; species Gastrolobium villosum. The sequence goes on along the minus strand of JAVKPL010011915.1, from coordinate 35,504 downwards.
TGTTTTGAGGTCCAAGATGTCACTGTTTCTGTTTTAAAACGTTCACTGTTTCTGCTGTAAGGTGCTACTGTTTTTCTGCTGTAAAACGTCACTGTTTCTGTTTTAAAACGTTCACTGTTTCTGCTGTAAGGTGCTACTGTTTTTCTGCTGTAAAACGTCACTGTTTCTGTTTTAAAACGTTCACTGTTTCTGCTGTAAGGTGCTACTGTTTTTCTGCTGTAAAACGTCACTGTTTCTGTCCACTGTTTTTAAGGAAAATACCACTGTTTTCTGCTCACTGTTTTAAAGAACAACTCACTGCTTCTGTTCACTGTTTTAAACACAAACGTCACTGTTTTTCTGCTGTAAAACACTGTTGTATGCTCACTGCTTTTCTGCTGTAAAACAATGCTGTATGCTCACTGTTTTCCACTGTAAAACCCTGCTGTATGCTCACTGTTTCTGCTGTAAATAGCCAATGTAAATGATTGGTTGTAATTGATTTAGGTGCGCTTAAGAAGTGAGATACTTCGCTGCTGTTTGGTATTATTTAAGGCACGCAAAGGTAAGTGTCAGGCGATATTGCCTAATGTGACTATTGACTACTGGTATAAAATTGTGACATGATGCTCCATATTCCGTAAAAATATTATGTTCCATTATGATGAAAGGAAACTGCCAAAAATGTGCCGTGATGGCTATATGATTATGAGGTAAAGACGTTATGTGGCAGCATAACGCATATGAAAAGTATATGTGCCGTGATGGCTATATGAAAGGTATATAAGCATGCACCTTACATCATACCGCATTTTTACGCTTTGTGTGTGAAAGCATAGCATGACATGCATGTATCAAGATCATATAGACCTTGTTTTAGAATAGTTAATTACAGGACCATGTGTTTGAGCAAGCATCATATAGGCATCCCCAAGGTACCGGGGTATGGGACACTTGACATCAGTCCGCATAGGCCCACAGTTGGAATCCACATGGAGCTCAGGTGCCAAGGGATATTTGATTCCACTGTGAAGTGCGCGCACGACGGTGCTAAAAGCGCAAAGGAAAGGCGTTATATACGCAATATATGATATGATGAAAAGGAAAAGGAAAAGGAACAAGGATATGTTGAAGTGACTGTTTATGATTTTGTGCCTAGTTAATACTGTTATATTATTGGTTTTGTTGCCACACTTCTGGGATTATTCTCACCCCTTCGGGGCTGCTATTTTTCCAAAATGGCAGGAGGACGTAAAAGCATTTGAAGGAGTGATGTTTTGCTGTTGATTGCTGATGCGTGGATTATCACTGTTGCTGTTTGTTTAATTGGATGACTGTAATGATTAATGTTTTGGTACTCTTGGATGACTGTAGTCTTTATCATCTCTATGTTAGCTTGAACTTTTATGAACAGCGGCTATTTTGGAAAACGTTTGTGAAAGGAATTTTTGAAAGACTTATGTGCTGAAATTTTTACAGTGCACCTTACGGGTGGTGTTTTTATGAGCAAACGAACTCTGATTTACTATTATTTTATATGCACGCGAAGCCCCAAACGTGCTCTTTCTAAATCACTTGAAATATTTTTTATCGTCCAAACAGAAGTGATAAGAAACTCGAAACGTCTTACGGGTTGTATACTGCTATGAGATTCTTTGTTAGCTCATGTGACGTTAACGACTCTAATTCCGCTTAGCAAACGACTCTCTTGGATGCATACAAGGGAGGGCGTTACAATTAGGGCCAACAAGAGGAATCTGCGGTCTTTAATCCAGAAAGGGAATAGAACGACGGTATGAACATGATATAGGGATAGACATGATTCATATTGTAGATGTTTTAATTATCGATCTTTATGCTTGATCTCATATAGGGCACCTCAAGGAATTAGGGTTCTATATGAGATTAAAGGGTTAATTCTTCAAGGGATTGAGAATTAACTACTGATACGTTTATCTGATAATTATCTAATTTCACGATATATATATATATATATATATTAATATTTAACTTAATCCAGAGTAAAAGGTGGGGATCATCGGTGAGTGTTCTCTAACTACAGCGCTTTTCTCATAAATTTCAAACTCTTGTTTTGTTGGATTCTTAATTATTCGAAAAGAACAAAAACACGTCTTTTATTTTACAAATCAAATTCCCACACAATCCTGACATTCGTGTCAAAAACCTCTTGGAATATTTAATCTTAAAAAGAATAGTTTAATTGATTTAGACACACTCTCTGTGGATACGAACTTTACTTATCATTTTATTACTTGCGCGATTCGGTACACTTGCCGATTCACGTCAAGTTTTTGGCGCCGTTGCCGGGGAGTGTTTTTCTAAAATCAATTAATCTTGATTTTAAAGATTAAATTGTTTTTATTTTTAATTTTATTTTTGTTTTGAATCTGTGCTACTAATCTTTTCTCTGAAGTTGTATGCAAAGCAGTGCTTTTCTAAGGAGAAGCGAACGAATTGCTCAAAGAGAGAAGGAAAGAAAAAGGGCACAGACAACTCCCATTCCAGTAGCTGAAACCCTAGAGATGGCTGCCCCTAATCAGAATGCTGATCCTAGGATGAACACCATCCTCGCGCCTATCTTTAACAGGCCCAATGCTGGAATTGTTCCACCAGAACTTGGGAACAATCAATGGGAGCTCAAGTCCAACATCATTCAGTTGGCCGAGAGAGAAAAGTATGGAGGAGAGGACAATGAAGATCCTCACAGATTCGTTGACAGATTTTTACGAATCTGTGACTCTACAAAGCCTCCACATGTTTCTGATGATGCAATATGTAACAGCCCGTTACGTACCGGTATTGTTAACATTAATTATGATATTAAGCGCAGTTACAATCACAGCAGTTCATTTATAAAAATGAGAGTAAACTTTTTCTGATTATTACGCGAACAGTAAAAGTATAAAAAGCGTAATAATAAAAAGCTGTGACCGTAACTGAAACACTAGCGGAAGACTTTCTTAACTATTTATACACTTTATTTTATTACCTACAAGATACTAAGGGGTTCCCATAAACCCACTTAGCCAATTCCTCACTTTTACGTTTTTACCACTTAACCGGACTTGCTAATTTGTTTTTCCACGAACACAAAATAAAACTACAAACTTAGACTCCAGGTTATCTTTTTTCCTTATTCAATTACCTTTCTAACAAGCTATCACACACTCGATTCCGAGCTCGTGAGCTCCGGTTATCGCCGTTTGAAGTTGGACAAACAACATTGCCTACCAACTCCGAAACAGTCTAAAACGTCCAAACTTCACGGAATAAACTGCACCTAACCACCAGGACACTGCCTCTCAAACTTTTACACCATAAACTAGACACCTCAAACTTCGATTTGATATATCGTACGCTTAATTTGACCAAGTAACGAAGCGGGAATTAATTTCTCAACACAGACCCGAATCTGCCCACTGGTGCTGGCCAGAACAGGGCAGTGCGTGACAACAGCCCCCATGGGCTGCGCACACCACCAATGAACCTAGGCTTTTGACACAACGTAGGGGACATCTTAAGCTTCAAAATGGCGTATGGCACGTCCCAATCGGACCACTATGGAGAGAGATACGCTCCTCCAAAGTTCACCCAAAAACTGCCAATTCTACAGAAAATTCGCCAGAGTTTCCTTTGTATTTCCTAAAATCCCCAAATTTGCATAACCTGTTTAACACCACTAATACACCTGAAATCCAGCAAAATCCAATGGGTGGCACACACAAGGTCCAACAACGCCTTGGGGCACTTACAACCCAATCCAATATACACTTAAAACATAAACAGTTTACTTTCAATTTCATGCATAAAACATAATACGGACAATCATAAGCCTATAATAGGCCTAAAGCCCTTCCATCATATTACATACATCCATGGTACATTTACAACACTGGATTACATTTACATTTACAACTTTAACTTTAAACTACAAATATTTACATATTACACTTCACTTGCCAAATAAATTCATAAACTAAAATGACATGATAGCTAAACTCTACACCACTGCTCTACTCGTCCTCATGCGGGCTTCTTGCCCGCTGCTCCATATCCACTGGTACACCCTGAAATAATGCCCCGAGACGGGGTGAGATATACGGATATATCTCAGTAACCAAGAGGTTCTGGAGAAAACTCCGCCCAATGGTTCACTTCGATGTATATCAATAGCAATAAAACAACACCACTGTTATAAAACGGGATAAAGCAAGGGATTTAGAGAAAGGGGGAATATATCAGAACAACTACGACATGCGGGATGGTAGCTACCAATACCACGCCATGTCCTCGGCTATACGCCTATGGGTACTACCCCTGGCGTGTTCATAGAACAACCCACCAAGGTACCCCTTCCAACCATATACACCCGAGACAACCTAGTGTGCTCCTATCCGGATAACACACCACGACCCTGGGTCAACTGGAACTCCCTCTCGGAGACCTATCCAGTGGCAGTCCGGAAACACTTGCCCGAAGGCTAAAAAATATCTACTGGCCAGAGATTTGGTACATAAGTACCCACTGTGATAATGCACATGCATGCTCATGCTGTTCTACACTACTCATACACACTTCCTACCATTGCCATCAACTAGCAAGGTGGAACACAAAAGGGGAACAAGCCCCAGTACCAAGAGGTTACCTTTCTTTTTCCTTTCACTTAGCTCCGCAGAACTCCACTTACAGCTTGATTCTCCGGGAACGCCTCTATCCACTTGATCCAGGACCAAGGGCAATCCACTGTTTCACTATTCCAAGTCTATGTCCACGTACGGCAACCTGTACAACCATGCACAGCCGTCAGTTTCAGTCACAATACGTCAAAACGCAAAAACGTCAAATTCCTCTTCTCTCCCTCTAAGGTTCGGCCATCATAGGGTTATTTTAGGTTTTATTTTTCTAAATTTTCTTTCTCATTTTATTTCACTTACTTAGGTTACCCAAAGGCTAGTTCAATCGCCGTTTTACGGTTTTACGACTTTTTCACAACGTTTTGCGAATTATTACACTTTAGGCACATTTTGCCACTTTCAACACTTATCATTTTTACATTGATTCTTCCACATGCCAATCACCACACAACCCATCTAATGACTTTTCCACCACACAACACAACACCAAAGTGTTCTAAAACATCCATTTGCTCAATTGTACATAAATGGCCTAATCTTGGTTAGTCCAAACCAAGGATTTCCACTCAATTCCTATGGCCCACAACTCACATAATCACTTCCTAACATCATATAATCACACTACAATTCACTATACCACACATTAACACAAAACTCAAAAATTCCATTTCATGCATCAATTTTTTTCTAAGTTAAAAATCCATTTTTTTCGCTTAAAATTTTCATTGCATTTCTAGCATTAATACATCATTCTAAGACATTATCATCTAATAGACATTTTCCATTTGAGCTCTCTAACATCACAAATCAAACAAGCCCTCTTTAGGGTGCATAAACAATTTCGAAAATAAATCTTCAAATCAATCCATGAGAGGTGTTGAAACTTACCCACAATTACGTCACAAGACTCCTCCTAGAACTCCACAAGCAATGGCTCAAGAAATCAACCCCAAAATCACAAAATTCCCAAATATTTCGTGGCTGTATATGCCTTTTTTCTCACAATAGAGAGGGTTTTGAGGGAAACTAATCGGTGGGTTGTGTTCGGATGATGATTTCCATCGAATTTCAAGACAAGAATCATCCGATTCGGTTAAGAATTGACGAAGTTATGAAGAAATCAATCAAAGCCACAAAAAAAACGAAAATGGAAGGGGGAGGGGCTGTTCCACGGGGAAGAAGAGAGGGAGGAGAGAGAAAGTGAGGGAAAAAGGGTGAGTTTAGCTCACTTATGCCACCGGCGGGTCCCACACGCGTTTTAACTTTAATTCATCACCTAATTCCGCTCACAAATTCATAATCTACATATTTTTATGGTTCATGACATATTTTTATTTCCTCAAAATACTCATAAAAATTTCACTCTTATCGGTACAATTATACCGCAGTATTTTTACACCGGGAAAATCACTATTCATCAAAATTTTCAAAACTTGCCTATCCACTCAATTTTTCATCCTGAATCCATATCCAGGGTTATTTTTATCATCTGAGACCTCCTGCTCAATTTTTTACCTTCCTAGGGTTGCGTGTTGGCTAATTACCGTTTTGCCCTTTCTTTGTATTTTGGCCTAATCTTTGGGATTTTCACTAATCCTTCACTTAATTTCTCACTTAACACTTTAATTACTTATTTTAGAATTGTGAGGTGTTATAATCACCCCACCTTTTAGAATTTTGTCCGCAAAATTACATCTTAACGGTCCCGTAACACGGGGTGTAATCGAAAATCTCATTTCTGCGGTATCCATGATTACTGAGTCCTTCACAAACTTGATAGCTTCGGGTATCTGACCCCTTAACTCATTATATCTTTCACTGTTTCATTAAACCACTGTTGCTTTTTCACTCATTGTAGTTCGTCATATACTCATTTTACACTTGTCATTTATGGTGCTACGACCTTCAATTCGCAATACTTTAAGCTCTTCACAGCTTACGTTTACACTTTCACCAATTCATCGGTAGTAGACGACCACATTACAATTTGTTTGTCTCACTTCATCTCATTCTCATCTTCATCTGCCTTTCTGACCCAATGTCGTTCCCAAAAATCTCTAGTTGTTTCCATAATAGACTCTAACTGTTTTCATGTATCTTCACACTTTCTTTAGTACTTAACTCTTTTCGTTGTCCTCACTATTTCAACCGTACTCAGACATACTAGTCCTTCCATTACTGTTACTGCTCTTACGATTTAGTTGTTTTTCTTAGCTTTCACCGAAGCCCATCCTTTCTAGTTTCCAGGGCACTTTGTCGTTTCTTATGATTTTGACTCACATTAAATTCTACACTCATATACTTTATTTTTCCTTGTCACGTGTCTTTACCTCTTCTTAGGTACTCATAACCATATCTTTCTCTTCACGATACGAAATTTACAATCCTCACAATAGTTTATCTCTTCGATTAACCTTTAAAGGTCTTTTAACCACAATACACTCCTGAATTTTTCTATCTACTAATCATATTCATAATTTACTCTCACTGTTACTCTTTTCATTAACTGAACCATCTCAACTTTTTCAACTCAATCAGTTCAATTCTATACTCAGACCTCTCACAGTCTAAACACAACACTCATCGATGACCTCCATATCGAGGACTCATGCTTAATATTTTCACCCACTAACTATTTTCAACTTTCATTCCACTTCGATGTTACAACTTAACCTTATGTTCCACTCATTTATACTACTTTCTCATAATCATCATCATTTAATCCTGGATGTCAAACTCAAAATACTATTACTTTACAGCTTTACTCACTTCCACTAAACACTTTGGAACGAATCAATTTCGGACCCACTTCACTATTAACTGACGGACTATTCAAAATGCCATATCTTTTCATAAACAAGTCCTATTCGCTAGGAATCCTTGACACTCAATTATCAATTCACTTAAAATTCATTCCATCATTGCTACTACTTCTACAATTTACCACCAGTTGGTATATCAGTCTCTCAGAATATTCAAAGTTACCACAAACACTCGTCCATACCTCATTAGTACTTAATCAAAACACCATCAACATTGTGCATTTCCCACACTTTCCACCATAAGTGGCATATGCGATTACATACAACATTTCTCAATCTACTTTACCAGCAAAACCAAGTTATTCACTTTTTGGTAATCAATTACAACTATAGTTCCCATCTATTAATACACGTTCGCACTTGACTCTATTTCAATTTATCTTTTCCTTAGGGCTAACACTTTACTGTTTTAACCTGAAATCTTGATCATCACTAGCCTTCCTAGAAGGACACTTACTCATTCTGTCAACTTTAACTCACATTATCATCCCTTTTTGGTCATAAGACGAGGGTTCCAACTAACTTACTACTTCACTTAGAGACAAAATTTATTTCATCAAACTTACTTTACACCCACAAAAGTGCTTCACTATCACACTTCGAAGTTCTTGCACACTAAGCCACAACTCTTATATCCAAACCTGACATACTATTGTCCATTTACAAATATATAACCTCGCATCTTGCGTTAACCATATGGAAAAAATCTCCCAATACAGTGGGTAACAACATTCACAGGTTTAACCCCTCGAGCTCTTGCTGTCCTAAGGGCCCCAGATGCCATGACTCACCGATCAGAGAATCCACCCATATGATCCATGCCATAAAAATGACTTACTACTAGCTGTCCCTATTCTAAGGCATCCCCCCAAATGTTTCTTCTTTGAGCAATTACATAAATTATCACCACCATACTAACCGTTACACCAATGTGGAATACTTCCTCGTTTCTCATTACTCATATCAAATACTACTAGTCTCCGGGAACTTAACCCGCACCGAGATAGCTATACACTCCTGGCACATAGGCCCCCACTGAGATCTCCCTACTATCAAATCATATCACATGCACCCAGTGCACAGAGAAATTTATACTCATAATACATCTGTATATAACAGCAAACTGGTACACCGTGCACTCGCGATCACACATGAACCCAGTCCATTTGGTGTCTGTATCACCTCTGTATATAACATCAAAACTGTTCTGTATTACCACATGGGCTGCCCCCTACTCTTAGTCGTAGTGGTATAATATACACCTGTTACATATAAGTTAATTCATCTTACTCTCTCGTGTCATTCTTCTCACTGGTAGTTTACTTTCGTTTCGGTTACCCCTCTGACCTGGTTTATAACATAATCATGGTTATAATAATCCACATTCTCTTCGTAATTTCGTACACATCTTCTAACTCGTAATAGTTCCTTCTGTCTTGTTACCGTTCAGTCCGTAGTCCATTATCTCTTCCTTGCTTATTCTTCTCACAGATTGTTTACTCTTTTACTTTGACTAATCACTTGCCATGGTTTATAACATAATCCCTAATCCATAATTGCTAAATTTTCTCAAAGTTCTGTACACATCTCAATTTCTCAGTATAAGTTTCACATTTCCCATCACACAGGGATCTTCCAATCATTTCCGTCGAATCACAGATAACTACTTCACCTCATTCCTTGCACTGAATTTTATACCTCAGTTCACTAACAAATCTTATCATTTTCATCTTGAATTACACATTAACTCTCTTGCTGACCACAATATTCCACACTCTCTGCACACTTTACACATCAGTTCTTTCATTAACCTCTTACTTTCGCACTTTATTGTCACTTGGTTCGTATACTAATCACTTGATTTCACATTAAGCTTTACATTCATTCATTCACTAATTATACCATCTCACCTTATTGTTATACAACAATAACTCACAACTTATGCCACCGTTCTAGTCCATTGCCCGTCACGGCTCACATAACATATGCTCAATACTGTAGAGCAACTCATCAATTTTCCTGATCACTTCCACCCTTGGTGGTTGTAAAATATCCCTTTACCTTGAAATTACCTCTACTCTGTCTGTCCCTCCGTATCAAATACCAATACTTTCATAAGCGCACTACTCTTAGTAGTACTTATACATATACCATAAGATCATAATTTCTTTACAATTCTCATTACTTTCGTACAATGACTGTACATCTCAACCATCCTGTTCCTTTATCACTGATACGCCTGCCAATCTGAGTCGACCTCCACTAACTGCAATAGTGTCTTCATGGTACATAGATCTTGTGTCATCCATGGCAATTCCTTCACTTTTCCTCATACATATTACACATAATAATATACTCATCCTTAGTTCACCTCACTTGTGTTTAGTCAACACTACCTCTTTATGGAATTTACTCCCATATTTCAATATCTCTCACATTACCAATCTACCAGCATCATACTTTCAAGTGGTTAAATCTCGTAGGATTACTCATCGAATATTCTATTTGCTTCTCTGCTTGGACCATCCCAATTCATTCAAGTGCACCGCACTTGTCCTGGTCTCATAACTGCTAATCAAACATGACGTGTTTAACTCACGCATACGAATATCTGTTCCCTTTTCTCAATAATTCTTCAGGTTCAAAACCTCTCGCCTTGATGAAGTCTATTCACCAAGACCACTGGTACATAACTGTCTTACTATACTACACATATACTTGGAATTTCACCAATCTCATAAGCTCATCTCTGTTATATGTTTATCTTTCATAGTACTGCAAAGTTCGTCTATGCTCATATTGTACATATCATAAATTGTACATCACTGTTGCTTATAATACACTTTTCTCTTGACTTTCATCGAAGTCAGGTATAATATTTATGTCTGTTCTTTTATGCCTTCTAATATTCATACTTGACTTACTGCCGTCCTTTGTCCATGGAGCAGTTAACACTGCAGCCACAACATCAGGCTAAAGACTCACACTTGGTGCTTCAAGGTTACTACGTAGGCTTCTTACGATGACCACACATGTAACACAAAGGAATGGGTTGATCAGACCCACACTAAGGAATTACATATACAGTAATCGATAAGAATCTACATACAACTATGTAGCACATAACACATCTATATATATTATCAGAGTTCCCTAACAAAACTGCTCTGATACCATAAAATGTAACAGCCCGTTACGTACCGGTATTGTTAACATTAATTATGATATTAAGCGCAGTTACAATCACAGCAGTTCATTTATAAAAATGAGAGTAAACTTTTTCCGATTATTACGCGAACAGTAAAAGTATAAAAAGCGTAATAATAAAAAGCTGTGACCGTAACTGAAACACTAGCGGAAGACTTTCTTAACTATTTATACACTTTATTTTATTACCTACAAGATACTAAGGGGTTCCCATAAACCCACTTAGCCAATTCCTCACTTTTACGTTTTTACCACTTAACCGGACTTGCTAATTTGTTTTTCTACGAACACAAAATAAAAATACAAACTTAAACTCCAGGTTATCTTTTTTCCTTATTCAATTACCTTTCTAACAAGCTATCACACACTCGATTCCGAGCTCGTGAGCTCCGGTTATCGCCGTTTGAAGTTGGACAAACAACATTGCCTACCAACTCCAAAACAGCCTAAAACGTCCAAACTTCACGGAATAAACTGCACCTAACCACAAGGACACTGCCTCTCAAACTTTTACACCATAAACTAGACACCTCAAACTTCGATTTGATATATCGTACGCTTAATTTGACCAAGTAACGAAGCGGGAATTAATTTCTCAACACAGACCTCGAATCTGCCCACTGGTGCTGGCCAGAACAGGGCAGTGTGTGACAACAGCCTCTATGGGCTGCGCACACCACCAATGAACCTAGGCTTTTGACACAACGTAGGGGACATCTTAAGCTTCAAAATGGCGTATGGCACGTCCCAATCGGACCACTATGGAGAGAGATACGCTCCTCCAAAGTTCACCCAAAAACTGCCAATTCTACAGAAAATTCGCCAGAGTTTCCTTTGTATTTCCAAAATCCCCAAATTTGCATAACCTGTTTAACACCACTAATACACCTGAAATCCAGCAAAATCCAATGGGTGGCACACACAAGGTCCAACAACGCCTTGGGGCACTTACAACCCAATCCAATATACACTTAAAACATAAACAGTTTACTTTCAATTTCATGCATAAAACATAATACAGATAATCATAAACCTATAATAGGCCTAAAGCCCTTCCATCATATTACATACATCCATGGTACATTTACAACACTGGATTACATTTACATTTACAACTTTAACTTTAAACTACAAATATTTACATATTACACTTCACTTGCCAAATAAATTCATAAACTAAAATGACATGATAGCTAAACTATACACCACTGCTCTACTCGTCCTCATGCGGGCTTCTTGCCCGCTGCTCCATATCCACTGGTACACCCTGAAATAATGCCCCGAGACGGGGTGAGATATACGGATATATCTCAGTAACCAAGAGGTTCTGGAGAAAACTCCGCCCAATGGTTCACTTCGATGTATATCAATAGCAATAAAACAACACCACTGTTATAAAACGGGATAAAGCAAGGGATTTAGAGAAAGGGGGAATATATCAGAACAACTACGACATGCGGGATGGTAGCTACCAATACCACGCCATGTCCTCGGCTATACGCCTATGGGTACTACCCCTGGCGTGTTCATAGAACAACCCACCAAGGTACCCCTTCCAACCATATACACCCGAGACAACCTAGTGTGCTCCTATCCGGATAACACACCACGACCCTGGGTCAACTGGAACTCCCTCTCGGAGACCTATCCAGTGGCAGTCCGGAAACACTTGCCCGAAGGCTAAAAATATCTACTGGCCAGAGATTTGGTACATAAGTACCCACTGTGATAATGCACATGCATGCTCATGCTGTTCTACACTACTCATACACACTTCCTACCATTGCCATCAACTAGCAAGGTGGAACACAAAAGGGGAACAAGCCCCAGTACCAAGAGGTTACCTTTCTTTTTCCTTTCACTTAGCTCCGCAGAACTCCACTTACAGCTTGATTCTCCGGGAACGCCTCTATCCACTTGATCCAGGACCAAGGGCAATCCACTGTTTCACTATTCCAAGTCTATGTCCACGTACGGCAACCTGTACAACCATGCACAGCCGTCAGTTTCAGTCACAATACGTCAAAACGCAAAAACGTCAAATTCCTCTTCTCTCCCTCTAAGGTTCGGCCATCATAGGGTTATTTTAGGTTTTATTTTTCTAAATTTTCTTTCTCATTTTATTTCACTTACTTAGGTTACCCAAAGGCTAGTTCAATCGCCGTTTTACGGTTTTACGACTTTTTCACAACGTTTTGCGAATTATTACACTTTAGGCACATTTTGCCACTTTCAACACTTATCATTTTTACATTGATTCTTCCACATGCCAATCACCACACAACCCATCTAATGACTTTTCCACCACACAACACAACACCAAAGTGTTCTAAAACATCCATTTGCTCAATTGTACATAAATGGCCTAATCTTGGTTAGTCCAAACCAAGGATTTCCACTCAATTCCTATGGCCCACAACTCACATAATCACTTCCTAACATCATATAATCACACTACAATTCACTATACCACACATTAACACAAAACTCAAAAATTCCATTTCATGCATCAATTTTTTTCTAAGTTAAAAATCCATTTTTTTCGCTTAAAATTTTCATTGCATTTCTAGCATTAATACATCATTCTAAGACATTATCATCTAATAGACATTTTCCATTTGAGCTCTCTAACATCACAAATCAAACAAGCCCTCTTTAGGGTGCATAAACAATTTCGAAAATAAATCTTCAAATCAATCCATGAGAGGTGTTGAAACTTACCCACAATTACGTCACAAGACTCCTCCTAGAACTCCACAAGCAATGGCTCAAGAAATCAACCCCAAAATCACAAAATTCCCAAATATTTCGTGGCTGTATATGCCTTTTTTCTCACAATAGAGAGGGTTTTGAGGGAAACTAATCGGTGGGTTGTGTTCGGATGATGATTTCCATCGAATTTCAAGACAAGAATCATCCGATTCGGTTAAGAATTGACGAAGTTATGAAGAAATCAATCAAAGCCACAAAAAAAACGAAAATGGAAGGGGGAGGGGCTGTTCCACGGGGAAGAAGAGAGGGAGGAGAGAGAAAGTGAGGGAAAAAGGGTGAGTTTAGCTCACTTATGCCACCGGCGGGTCCCACACGCGTTTTAACTTTAATTCATCACCTAATTCCGCTCACAAATTCATAATCTACATATTTTTATGGTTCATGACATATTTTTATTTCCTCAAAATACTCATAAAAATTTCACTCTTATCGGTACAATTATACCGCAGTATTTTTACACCGGGAAAATCACTATTCATCAAAATTTTCAAAACTTGCCTATCCACTCAATTTTTCATCCTGAATCCATATCCAGGGTTATTTTTATCATCTGAGACCTCCTGCTCAATTTTTTACCTTCCTAGGGTTGCGTGTTGGCTAATTACCATTTTGCCCTTTCTTTGTATTTTGGCCTAATCTTTGGGATTTTCACTAATCCTTCACTTAATTTCTCACTTAACACTTTAATTACTTATTTTAGAATTGTGAGGTGTTATACAATACGATTGAGACTTTTTCCTTTTTCTGTTAAGGGAAAAGCTCTTGATTGGGTGGAAAGTAAACCTGCTGATAGCATCATTTATTGGGAAAACTTGTCCGAAAAATTCTTTGCAGAGTTTTTCCCCATGGAGAAATACAACAACATGGTGAATGATATCACCTCCTTCAAACAACAAATGGGAGAGACCATCTGCGCTTCTTGGAATAGATTCAAGGCCCTCATGAGAAAGGTTCCTCATTATAACTTATCTCAAGGGGACCAAGTGAGAATCTTTTTCAATGGTTGTCTACCGGAGACGAAACTGGTTATTAATACTGCAGCAGGCGGTTCTTTGGGTGATAAGCTAGCTTCAGAGTCATATCATCTGATTGACAAGTTAGCTAAAAATGAGAATGAAACATCTACAAGGACAGGAAAAAGGGAAGTAGTGCCACTCAATGATAATAATGCAATGCTGGCAGAGCAAAAGTTGTTATCACAACAGATGTCTAATCTGAATGCAAAGTTTGAGAGGATGCACCTTTCTAAAGTTCAAACAAATGCAGTTGTTCTTGACTGTGAATATTGTCATGAAGATCATGACACCAATACTTGTTCTACATTGATGTCTTCAGATTCTGCTCAACAGTTGCAGGTAAATGGCATTTGGTATGATCAGCGCCCTAATCAGCAAAATTTCTCAAGGAATCAGAATAATTCTGCAGGCGGTAATAGTTACCAAAGGAAGAGTTATCAAGGTACTGGTTTAGATATGACATCTGACAACTATCTAAAACCACCACCTATTCCAAAAAGAGAGCCTTCTGACCTGGAGCGTTTAGTAGGAACATTAGCACAAAGTACTAACGCTTTCGTGGAAGAGAGTAAGGCTAATCAAAAAAGTACCAATGCTTTCATTGAGGAAAGTAGAGCTGAGTCCAGGAACACTAAAGCTTCAATCAAGAACCTGGAATATTAGGTTGGTCAACTTGCCCAACAGTTATCTGATAGAGTTCCAGGTACCTTTCCTGGCAATACTACTACCAATTCCAAGGAAAATTGTATGGCAGTTATAACTAGAAGTGGGAAAGTGGTATCATCCCCACCAAAACCTATAGAAGAGGAAGAGAAGGTTGAACAAGAGGAGAAATCTGAAAAAGAAACTGAAAAGTCTCCTGAAATATTGAAACCGACTGATGATGTGAAGGAGCCAGCTACTCTTCCAAAAGAAAAATTTGAACTTAGTGAAGAGTATCTTATGAAAATGGCACCTTATCCTGGAAGGTTGAAGCCAGAATTGAAAGCAAAAAGTTATGACAGATTTCTTGAGATTTTCAAGAAGTTGCATGTGAACATTCCGTTTGCTGAAGCATTGGCTAATATGCCAAATTATGCAAAATTCATGAAAGATCTCCTCTCTAGGAAGCATAATGTAACATCCCACATAATTAGTAAAATACATAAGTGTTATAATGATATAGATGCATGTGTATGTTTGATGGCTTGCGAATTGTTTGACCTTTATCCTTGGATGAGACTAAGGTAAGTATTTAAATTAAATCATAGGAGGGTGCATATGTAGGCATGTGAAACTTTTATTAAAATCCTATGAGTAATTGGATTGTGTGTTATAAGGCTTTAGTGTTTATTGGACTTGGGAAGTGGGCTAGTGTGTGTGTGGACTTGTCACATTTGGACTTGTGTGGTTGGTTTTTCTTGTGTTGGCCGATGGCCCAAGGAGGTTTTGGATCAATCATGTTCAGCCCAAGTTAAATCCACACATCATTCCCTAAGCCTTGTCCAACAAGGTTGTCTTGTGTAGCAAGGAATTCCCTCCTCATCCATGCGCAAAAGAGAGTTGATAAGCATTAGAAAAATCTGCCAACACACTCCTTGCATGACCGCCACATCACTCTTAGTTTGTGCACATTTGACTTCAACTTCATTGCATGAAAGACACATGTACTCCTTAGCATTATTTTGGGCTGCATTCTTCCTCATTTAGGCGCACATGGAGAGGTCATAGATCAGATTTTTATGACACAAAATCTGCATTGAGTGTTGACTTGGAGAACCACCTTACACCTTCCATCATGAGCCTGAAATGTGCAGATTTCTGCATGCTTTTGCAGCCCATCATGAACCAAATTTGTCCCTTGCCCCCACATGCAACAAAAGAAGGATTTTGGGGCTGCAACCTCCTCATCATATGCGCACAAGGACAGCTTCAAATCAGATTTTAGGCTGCCACAAATCTGTCTTGCTTGTTGACTTAGAGAACCCTCTTACATGTGCTCATGATGACACCTCCCTTCCACTCCTTGCATGCGCATAGATTAACCAAGAAGCAAACCCTTGCTTGTTCAAACCAAGTGTGCAGTCCCACTTCCTACAAGAAACCAGAATTTTCATGATGTTTCATCATTGCAACCTCCCCTCACCTTCTCTTTAAGTTATGCGCACAAGAGGGCTTCCTCACTTTGCACAAGTGCAGCCAAGTTCCTTCCTCATTCCCTTACTCTCCTAGCCGAATAAACAAGCACACTTGGAGAAAGAAAGAAAGACTAAACTAACTCACCTTCCCTCACACTCTCAACCTTGACCTATACACCAAGCAAGTGCAAGCTCTTCTTCTCCTCTCTTTCCCTCACTGTCCAGCCTTGTTCCTCACACTTGGAAGCTGTCCAAGATTGTTCTTCTCACCTTGGTGAGCGCATAAACCATCTTTGTGGAAGGGTGAACTTGTTGTTGGTAGAACTAGAAAGGTGTGGTGTGTGACCAAGAAGTGTGTGCTACAAGAGGTAAGCCAAGAACTTAGACCTCTTGCATTGTGTGTAACCATGTGTGTGCTTGAATGTCTCCTTGATTCTGCCTTGTATTGGATTCTTAATTGAACATGGTGAAAGTATAAGGATGGAGCTATTTTATGATGATTTGTATGCATAAGTTATGGAATGAAAGCCTCATGGTTATGCTTAAGTTAATGCCACTGTTTTTGTAAGAATATGCCACTGTTTTGAAGTTAAATATGCCACTGTTTCCCCTATGAATGTGCCACTGTTTTGAGGCTAAGAATGTCACTGTTTCGGTTTCACAAGATCACCATTTGATGCCTCTGTTTCTGCACAAAAATACTCACTGTTTTAGTATTTAATGAGCCACTGTTTCTGCATAATGTGATCACCATCTTGATGTCCAAACACCACTCTTTATACCACTGTTTTGGATGTCCGAAAATCACCATTCATGCCACTGTCTTAATGTTCACAAATCACTACTAATGCCACTGTTTTTGATGTGCAAATATCACCACTAAGGTCACTGTTTTAATGATCAAATGTTACCATTCATGCCACTGTCTCTGTTGAAAATGGTCACTGTTTCTGCTGTAAGGTGCCACTGTTTTCCTGCTGTAAAACGTCACTGTTTCTGTCCACTGTTTTTAAGGAAAACGTCACTGTTTCTGCCCACTGTTTTTAAGGAAAATATCACTGTTTTCTGCTCACTGTTTTAAAGAACAACTCACTGTTTTCTGCTCACTGTTTTAAGAACAAACGTCACTGTTTTCTGCTGTAAAACGCTGTTGTATGCTCATTGTTTTGCTGCTGTAAACACTGCTGTATGCTCACTGTTTTCCACTGTAAAACGCTGCTGTATGCTCACTGTTTCTGCTGTAAATCACCACTGTAAATGATTGGTTGTGATTGATCTAGGTGCGCCTAAGAAGTGAGATAAATCGCCGCTGTTTGGTATTGTTTAAAGCGCACAAGGTAAGTGTCAGGCGATATTACCTAATGTGACTATTGACTACTGGTATAAAGTTGTGACATGATGCTCCATATTCCGTAAAAGTATTATGTTCCTGATGATGAAAGAAAACTGCCAAAAATGTGCCGTGATGGCTATGGAAATGTGCCGTGATGGCCATATGATTATGAGGTAAAGTCGTTATGTGGCAGCATAACGTATATGAAAAGTATATGTGCCGTGATGGCTATATGAAAGGTATATAAGCATGCACCTTACATCATACCGCATTTTTGTACGTTTTGTGTGTGAAAGCATAGCATGGCATGCATGTACCAAGATCATATAGGCCTTGTTTTTTAGAATAGTTATGTACAGGACCATGTGTTTGAGCAAGCATCATATAGGCATCCCCAAGGTACCAGGGTATGGGACACTTGGCATCAGTCCGCATAGGCCCACAGTTGGAATCCACAGGGAGCTCAGGTGCCAGGTATATTGATTCCACTGTGAAGTGCGCGCACGACGGTGCTAAAAGCGCAAAGGAAAGGCGTTATATACGCAATATATATGAATATGATGAAAAGGAAAGGCGTTATATGCGCAATATATATGAATATGATGAAAAGGAAAAAGGAAAAGGAACAAGGATATGTTGAAGTGACTGTTTATGATTTTGTGCCTAGTTAATACTGTTATATTATTGGTTTTGTTGCCACACTACTGGGATTATTCTCACCCCTTTGGGGCTGCTATTTTCCTAAATGGCAGGAGGACGTAAAAGCATTTGAAGACATGATGTTTGTTGTTGCTTGCTGATGAATGGACTTGTATTGTTGCTGTTTGATTGATTGGATGACTGTAATGCTTAATATTTTGGTACTCTTGGATGACTGTAGACCTTATCATTTCTATTTTGCCTTGAACTTTTATGAACAGCAGCTGTTTTTGGAAAACGTTTGTGAAAGGAACTTTTGAAAGACTTAAGTGCTGAAATTTCTACAGTGCACCTTACGGGTGATGTTTTTATGAGCAAACGAACTCCGATTTACTATTATTTTATATGCACGCGAAGCCCCCGACGTGCACTTTCTAAATCACTTGAAACATTTTTTTTATCGTCCAAACAGAGGTGATAAGAGTTTTAAAAACGCCTTACGGATTGGTATGTAGATTTAGAATTCTATAGTAGCTTATGTGACGTTAAAGACTCTAATTCCGCTTAGCAAACGACTCTCTTGGATGCATACAAGGGAGGGCGTTACACTAATTGGTATCAGAGCAGTTTGGTCCATGGATTTGCTTGTGATTGCTTGAATTGATTGTTGATTGTGTTTATCTGCTGATTGACTGTCTAAATGTACTATGGTTTGAATATAGATTAGCTAGTGTAGTTAGATTGTTAAGACCGTTCTGTGATAAGACACGGATGCATAGCTAACCTGTCCGAATTGAACTCGAGTACCTACTTGGGACTGCTGCCATAAATGACTTGCGGTGAGCCTGATCAACTCATTTCATGATATTGTGAGTGCAGAATCATGGCAGGTGGTCGCGGTTCAACTCGGGGAAGGTCTGGCGATGCGGAAGAGGATCTTATCACTACCATTGGGGGACTGGCAACATTTATCCAGAATATGAGCCAAGAATGGCGCGACCATAGGCAACAGAATCAGAACCAACCCCCACTGCATGACAATGCAGAAGAAATAGCCCGTCGGAGGTTGAAAGACTTCCGCAACTTCCAACCACCTACCTTTGAGGGTGAAGACAACCCCGAGGCTGCAGCGAAGTGGCTGCAGATGATCGAGCACATTTTCGAACGCATGGCATGCCCGGAAGCGCAGAAGACCGATTACGCATCGTACCAGCCGATGGGAGAAGCTTTAACATGGTGGACTGGTGCGAGGGCTCTGCTGAGAGCTCAGGACGTTGAACTGACGTGGGCCGTATTCAGACAAGTATTTTTGGATAAGTATTTTCCTAAAGCAATGAGAAGAATGAAGCACACTGAACTGCTGTCACTCCGACAGGATAACATGACGGTTAATGAGTACATTGCAAAATTCGGGCAGCTGATCGAGTACGCCAACTTTGACCGGAACATTTATGATGAGGAATGGCAGGTAGAGAAGTTCGAAAGCGGATTACATCCGGAAATCCGTAAACTCATTTTGACGACGGCTAATCGTACACTTCCGGAGCTCATCAATCAGAGTCGTCAGGCCGAAGGAATCATCAACGAGGCCAAGAATTTGAATAAACAACCAACGCAATTCCACGGAGGAAACAGAGCAGGCAGGTTCTTCAGGACGGCACCTGGTAGGGGTCGAGGCAGAGGTCCGCAGTTGCAGGCACGGCCCGGAAATTTTAAGAGAACCAATACTGTTGGTCAATCGTCAACTGGACGGCAGGGTGCGACTGTTTGTGCTACATGTGGAAAGAATCACTTTGGAGTTTGTCGCAAGAGCAACAATGCATGCTTCAGATGTGGCCAGCAAGGACATTTTGCTTACGAATGCCCCCGGAACGCTAATCCACAGCCTACGCAAGCATGGGTATTCACACTGGATGCGAACGAAGCGCAGAAATTTCCCAACCTGATCAAAGGTAATGTCACTCTAAATGGTCACCCAATTTCTGTTATCTTTGATTCTGGAGCGTCTGGCTCTTTTATGGCAAAGCACACTGCTATGAGAATAGGCATCACCCCAACCCCGTTACCTTATGAGTTACACATCAGCACACCTACTGGAGGATCGTGCACAGCCTCAGAGATCTGCAGAGGTGTTACTTTGCAGTATGAAGGGAACACGTATACAGTTAACTTGGTGGTCCTACCGGTATTCAATTTCGATGTGATTATCGGTATGGACTGGTTGACGGAAAACGGGATAACGTTGGATTGTCGAGCGGGGAAAGTCGTTGTTCCTGCGAAAGATGGTAATTTTCAACCTTTCTCTCTCATTTCTTTATTGCAAGTTAGAAAAGAGCTCCGCAAGGGAGCAGCAGGGTATCTTTTGTCGATCGAGGCTGAGACCTCGGTTGACAATCAAATTCAGAATGTACCTGTAGTTAGAGAATTCGAGGAGGTATTCCCGGATGAAATACCTCGATTGCCTCCTCATAGGGAAATAGAATTTTCTATCGAACTTGTTCCTGGAGTTGGACCAATCTCCATTGCCCCGTATCGCATGGCGCCTTTGGAACTTCGCGAGTTGAAGAAACAGATAGAAGAATTGTTGGCAAAGGAATTCATCAGACCGAGTGCCTCTCCATGGGGTGCTCCAGCCATCTTGATTAAGAAGAAGGACGGGAGTCCACGTCTGTGTGTAGATTACCGACAGTTGAACAAAGTTACGGTGAAGAATAAGTATCCGTTACCGAGAATCGACGATTTGATGGACCAGCTGAGAGGAGCCAGAGTCTTTTCCAAGATAGATTTACGATCGGGATACCATCAGATCCGGGTCAAACCGGAGGATATTCCGAAAACAGCTTTTAGGACTCGTTATGGGCACTACGAATATCAGGTGATCCCATTCGGACTTACAAATGCTCCAGCGGTATTTATGGACTACATGAACCGCATCTTCCGCCCGTTCCTTGATCAGTTTGTTATTGTGTTTATTGATGACATTCTGATTTACTCTACTAATGAAGAGCTGCATGCGGAACATCTGAGGATTGTCTTGCAAATCTTGAAAGAGAAGCAGTTGTATGCGAAGTGGTCGAAGTGCGAGTTTTGGCTTAAAGAGGTCCAGTTTCTGGGCCATGTCATTTCAACAGAAGGCATCGCGGTGGACCCCAGCAAGGTTGAAGCTGTCATGAATTGGGAACGACCCAAGACTGTCACTGAAGTAAGAAGTTTCTTAGGTCTTGCTGGATATTATCGAAGGTTTATCCAGAATTTCTCTCAGATAGTGCAACCTCTTACCCGTCTCACTCGGAAGGACAAGCCTTTTGAGTGGACTGAAGCTTGTGAAGAATGTTTCATGGAATTGAAGAGCAGGTTAACAAGTGCTCCCGTACTCACGATTCCGGATCCTACCCGAAAGTTCGAAGTATACTGTGATGCGTCGCTGAAAGGACTTGGATGCGTGTTGATGCAGGATCGTATGGCGGTAGCTTATGCATCTCGACAACTAAAGCCTCACGAAGAAAATTATCCTACGCACGATTTGGAGTTAGCAGCTATAGTGTTCGCACTAAAAATCTGGAGACACCACTTGTATGGTTCGCAGTTTAACGTGTTCAGCGATCATAAGAGTTTGAAGTATTTGTTCGACCAGAAGGAGCTGAATATGCGGCAACGACGGTGGATGGAATTTCTGAAGGACTATGATTTTGAACTTAAATACCACCCAGGAAAGGCAAACGTGGTAGCTGACGCTCTGAGTAGGAAGACTTTGCACACTGCAACTCTGATGATGGAAGAACTGAAATTGTTTGAGGCCTTTCGAGATTTGAATTTATCGGTAGACGAGAGAGGGCATAGCATAAGATTGGGAAATATAAAGGTGGAGAATGAATTGATCAATAGAATTAAGGAGGCTCAGAAAGATGAAGAGTTAGTCCGTGAACTGGTTGGCAACCAAGATGTTGTAAAGGATAAGAATGATACTTGGAGATTCCAAGGCCGGTTAGTTGTGCCGAATGAAGAGTTGAAGCAAGAAGTTTTGCAGGAGGCCCATAAGGGTAAGTATGCCGTTCATCCTGGATCCACAAAGATGTACCATGATTTGAAGACCTCGTTTTGGTGGCCGGGTATGAAGCGTGATATTGCTGAGTATGTATCTCGATGCTTAACTTGTCAGAAGGTGAAGTACGAACATCAGAAACCCTCGGGACTCCTTCAACCTTTGGAGATTCCCGAATGGAAGTGGGACAGTATCGCGATGGATTTTGTAGTTGGACTTCCTCGGACGCGAGAAGGATATGATGCTATCTGGGTGATTGTTGATCGTTTAACGAAGTCAGCTCATTTCTTGCGTGTTAGAACCACATATAATACAGAGAGGCTTGCCAGGATTTACCTGCAGGAGATCGTGAAGCTGCACGGAGTTCCTACGAGTATTGTCAGTGATCGTGATCCCAAGTTTACATCTAAGTTCTGGGAATCTTTTCAAAGAGCTTTAGGAACCCACTTGAGATTGAGTACTGCTTACCATCCGCAGACCGATGGACAGACAGAACGCACCATTCAAGCTTTAGAGGACATGTTGCGAGCATGCGTTTTGGATTTAGGAGGCAGCTGGGATAATTATCTTTCTTTGATTGAGTTTGCTTACAATAACAGTTACCATTCCAGTATTCAGATGGCACCGTACGAAGCCCTGTATGGGAGAAAATGCAGATCCCCTTTATGTTGGACTGAAGTGGGTGAGCGAAGTATGTTAGGACCTGATCTAATTCAAGAAACATCCGAACAGGTAAAGAAAATTCGAGAAAATATGCAGAGGGCTCAGGCCAGACAGAAGAGTTATTACGACAAGCGTCATAAGCCCCTATCTTTCGAAGTCGGAGACCATGTATTTTTGAGAATCACACCTACATCGGGACTCGGAAGGAGAATGGGAGTAAAGAAGTTAAGTCCACGGTACTTAGGACCGTATCTGATTATGGACCGGATTGGAGAGTCTGCATACCGGTTGGCTTTACCACCCAATCTGTCAGGAATTCACAATGTATTTCATGTGTCGCAGCTACGGAGATATCTCTCTGATCCATCTCACGTGCTACAGCCGGAAGAAGTGGAACTAAAGGAAAATCTGACGTATCAAGTGCAACCGTTCCAAATTCTTGAAAGATCCGTTAAGCGACTCCGTTCTAAAGAGATTCCTTTGGTGAAAGTATTATGGAACAACAGATCGGCAGCTGAAGCCACTTGGGAACGCGAGGACGACATTCAGAAACGCTATCCAGAACTGTTTAGCTCTTAAGTAAGTTTATTTTGCGGACAAAATTCCTATTTGGTGGGGAGAGTGTAACATCCCACATAATTAGTAAAACACATAAGTGTTATATTATATAGATGCATGTGTACGTTTGATGGCTTGCGAAATTACATGGCCTTTATCCTTGGATAAGATTAAGGTAAGTATTTAAATTAAAATCATAGGAGGGTGCATATGTAGGCATGTGAAACTTTTATTAAAATCATATGAGTAATTTGATTGTGTGTTATAAGGCTTTAGTGTTTATTGGACTTGGGAAATGGGCTAGTGTGTGTGGACTTGCCACCTTTGGACTTGTCTTGTTGGGTCCTTTGTGTGTGTTGGCCGATGGCCCAAGGAGGCTTTTGGATCAATCTTGTTCAGCCCAATGTTGTACCTACACTTATCTCCCTTAAAGCCTTGTCCTACAAGGTTGTCTTGTGTAGCAAGGAACATTCACATGGCTTGATGTATCACTTCCCCTCATTTATGCGCATAAGAGGAAGATAAGACTTAGGAAAATCCTCCAACTTTCCCCATGCATGACCGCCACCTCATTACCTTGCATGTGCACCATTTGACTTCAACTTCATTGCATGGAAGACACATGTACTCTTTGGCATTCTTTTGGGCTGCATCCTTCTCACCTTAGGCGCACATGGAGAAGACTTGCATCAAATTTTTCTATGACACAAATCTGTCTTGCTTGTTGACTTGGAGAACCACCTTACATCTTCCATCATGAGCCTGAAATGTGCAGATTTTTGCATGCTTTTGCAGTCCATCATGAACCAAAATCTGTCCCTTGCCTCCACATGCAACAAAAGAAGGATTTTTGGGCAGATTGCATGTGCTTTGAGTGGAGGAGAAATCTGCCAACTCCTTCCACTCCACCTTGTGCGCATGGTTTAGTTTATTGTGTGAAAAATTCTGACTTAGGTAGTCTCATTCAGATCTGAACCTCTCCCTCTCACCTCCTTGCATGTGCCTAGAGTGTACAAGAAGCAAGCTCCTTGCTTGTTCAAACCATGTTGCAGCCCCACTCTCACAAGTAATCAGATTTGTCATCATTCCAACCTCTCCTTCCTCTCCTCTTTAAGATGTGTGCACAAGAGGAGCCTTTTCCTCACTTTGCACATTCAGCCAACTCTCCTCTCTTCCCTCACTCTCCTAGCCGAACATACAAGCACACTTGGAGAAAGAAAGAAAGACTAAACTAACTCACCTTCCCTCACACTCTCAAAGCCGTGGCCTAGGACATCAAGCAAGTGCAACCTTTCTTCCCCTTTCCCCTCACTGTTCAGCCTTGTTCCTCAACCTTGGAAGCTGTCCAAAGGTGTCCTCCTCACCATTGAATGCGCATAAATCATCTCCTAGGAAGGGTGGACTTGTTGTGTAGTAAAGCTAGAAGGTGTGGTGTGTGATCCTTGACCAAGAAGTGTGTGCTACAAGAGGTAAGCCTAGAACTTAGACCTCTTTCATTAGGTGTAACCATGTGTGTGCTTGAGTGTCTCCTTGATTCTGTCTTGTATTGGATTCTTGATTGAACATGGTGAAAGTATAAGGATGGAGCTATTTTATGATGATTTGTATGCATAAGTTATGGAATGAAAGTCTCATGGTTATGCTTGATTTGATGCCACTGTTTTGTATAAAAGTGCCACTATTTTGAAGATAAATATGCCTGTTTCCCTATGAATGTGCCACTGTTTTGAGGCTAAGAATGTCACTGTTTCGGTTTCACAAGATCACCAATTTGATGCCACTGTTTCTGCACACAATACCCACTATTTTAGTGCCTCACATGCCACTGTTTCTGCATAAAATGCTCACTGTTTTAGTGCCTCACATGCTACTGTTTCTGCACAAAAATGCTCACTGTTTTAGTGCTTTATGTGCCACTGTTTCTGCATAAAATGATCACCACCTTGATGTCCAAACACTACTCTTTATGCCACTGTATTGGTGTCCAAATGTTCCTAATTATGCCACTGTCTTAATGCTCAAAAAATCACTATTTATGCCACTGTTTTAATGTCCAAAAATCACTGTTTATGCTACTGTTTTAATGTTCACAAATCACTATTAATGCCACTGTTTTTGATGTGCAAATATCACCACAAATGTCACTGTTTTAATGATCAAATGTTACCATTCATGCCACTGTTTTGATGTGCAAGTAACACTACTTATGCCACTGTTTTGATGTTCAAATGCCACTGTTTATGTCACCGTTTTAACGTTCAAATGCCACTGTTTCTGCCACTGCTTAATGCCACTGTTCTGCCACTGTTTTGAGGTCCAAGATGTCACTGTTTCTGTTTTAAAATGGTCACTGTTTCTGCTGTAAGGTGCTACTGTTTTTAAGGAAAACGTCACTGTTCTGCCCACTATTTTTAAGGAAAACGTCACTGTTTTTCTGCTCACTGTTTTAAGAACAAACGTCATTATTTTCTGCTGTAAAACGCTGCTGTATGCTCACTGTTTTTCTGCTGTAAAACACTGCTGTATGCTCACTGTTTTCCACTGTAAAATGCTGTTGTATGCTCACTGTTTCTGCTGTAAATCGCCACTGTAAATGATTGGTTGTAATTGATTTAGGTGCGCTTAAGAAGTGAGATACTTCGCTGCTGTTTGGTATTGTTTAAGGAACACAAGGTAAGTGTCAGGCGATATTACCTAATGTGACTATTGACTACTGGTATAAAGTTGTGACATGATGCTCCATATTCCGTAAAAGTAATATGTTCCTTATTATGAAAGAAAACTGCCAAAAAATGTGCCGTGATGGCTATGGAAATGTGCCGTGATGGCTATATGATTATGAGGTAAAGTTGTTATGTGGCAGCATAACGTATATGACAAGTATATGTGCCGTGATGGCTATATGAAAAGTATATAAGCATGCACCTTACATCATACCGCATTTTTGTACGTTTTGTGTGTGAAAGCATAGCATGGCATGCATGTACCAAGATCATATAGGCCTTGTTTTTTTAGAATAGTTATGTACAGGACCATGTGTTTGAGCAAGCATCATATAGGCATCCCTAAGGTACCAGGGTATGGGACACTTGGCATCAGTCCGCATAGGCCCACAGTTGGAATCCACAGGGAGCTCAGGTGCCAGGTATATTGATTCCACTGTGAAGTGCGCGCACGACGGTGCTAAAAGCGCAAAGGAAAGGTGTAACGCCTGGCAACTTGCAAGGATTAACGACTGTCCGCACACACTAACACGAGACTTTTCAGCGTGCTTTGTCCTCACTCGCACACTTCCCGGGAAAACTTCCCAGGAGGTCACCCATCCCAGAATTGCTCCAAGTCAAGCACGCTTAACTGTGGAGTTCTTCCGATCCGGGCTACCGAAAAGTAGATGCATCTTGTTAGTATAGGTAGTACCAATTAATTCTTATAAGCCATTCTCAACTGTACTGTCCCATACCAGCACAGTCTCTGGAATCCCTCTCTTTCCGGTGTTATTCGATTCATTCATGTACCCCCGTCGCTGGAAGCCTGCCAGGAGCCGCTCCTTGTCCGTGCCCTTGCGCACCGGCGATCACTCCCCGCCCTCGTCAGCGCCCGGGATGTTACATGCCCACCAGCTTCCGCCTGGTTCGTCCTCGAACCACACCGTACTGGATGAGAGGCCCTGCTCTGATACCACTTGTAACGCCTGGCAACTTGCAAGGATTAACGACTGTCCCCACACACTAACACGAGACTTTTCAGCGTGCTTTGTCCTCACTCGCACACTTCCCGGGAAAACTTCCCAGGAGGTCACCCATCCCAGAATTGCTCCAAGTCAAGCACGCTTAACTGTGGAGTTCTTCCGATCCGGGCTACCGAAAAGTAGATGCATCTTGTTAGTATAGGTAGTACCAATTAATTCTTATAAGCCATTCTCAACTGTACTGTCCCATACCAGCACAGTCTCTGGAATCCCTCTCTTTCCGGTGTTATTCGATTCATTCATGTACCCCCGTCGCTGGAAGCCTGCCAGGAGCCGCTCCTTGTCCGTGCCCTTGCGCACCGGCGATCACTCCCCGCCCTCGTCAGCGCCCGGGATGTTACATGCCCACCAGCTTCCGCCTGGTTCGTCCTCGAACCACACCGTACTGGATGAGAGGCCCTGCTCTGATACCACTTGTAACGCCTGGCAACTTGCAAGGATTAACGACTGTCCCCACACACTAACACGAGACTTTTCAGCGTGCTTTGTCCTCACTCGCACACTTCCCGGGAAAACTTCCCAGGAGGTCACCCATCCCAGAATTGCTCCAAGTCAAGCACGCTTAACTGTGGAGTTCTTCCGATCCAGGCTACCGAAAAGTAGATGCATCTTGTTAGTATAGGTAGTACCAATTAATTCTTATAAGCCATTCTCAACTGTACTGTCCCATACCAGCACAGTCTCTGGAATCCCTCTCTTTCCGGTGTTTTTCGATTCATTCATGTACCCCCGTCGCTGGAAGCCTGCCAGGAGCCGCTCCTTGTCCGTGCCCTTGCGCACCGGCGATCACTCCCCGCCCTCGTCAGCGCCCGGGATGTTACAAAAGGCGTTATATACGCAATATATGAATATGATGAAAAGGAAAGGCGTTATAAACGCAATATATATGAATATGATGAAAAGGAAAAAGGAAAAGGAACAAGGATATGTTGAAGTGACTGTTTATGATTTTGTGCCTAGTTAATACTGTTATATTATTGGTTTTGTTGCCACACTACTGGGATTATTCTCACCCCTTTGGGGCTGCTATTTTCCTAAATGGCAGGAGGACGTAAAAGCATTTGAAGACATGATGTTTGCTGTTGCTTGCTGATGAATGGACTTGTACTGTTGCTGTTTGATTGATTGGATGACTGTAATGCTTAATATTTTGGTACTCTTGGATGACTGTAGACCTTATCATTTCTATTTTGCCTTGAACTTTTATGAACAGCGGCTGTTTTTGGAAAACGTTTGTGAAAGGAACTTTTGAAAGACTTAAGTGCTGAAATTTCTACAGTGCACCTTACGGGTGATGTTTTTATGAGCAAACGAACTCCGATTTACTATTATTTTATATGCACGCGAAGCCCTCGACGTGCACTTTCTAAATCACTTGAAACATTTTTTATCGTTCAAACAGAGGTGATAAGAGTTTTAAAAACGCCTTACGGATTGGTATGTAGATTTAGAATTCTATAGTAGCTGATGTGACGTTAAAGACTCTAATTCCGCTTAGCAAACGACTCTCTTGGATGCATACAAGGGAGGGCGTTTCAGATTGATATATTAATTGTGATTGGGAATTGGTACATTAATTGTGATTAATACATTAATCACAATTAATTGTCATTTTCCTTCTTTTTTTGTTTTTTTATTGTGATTGAACATTAATTCTGATCGGGCAATGAGATTGTGCCACCTATCACACCAAGTTCGCTACCCCTGGTAGCGAACTTCGTCCAGTCAGTTTTTTTTTGCAAAAGTGTGCCACGTGTCACGAAATTATTGGCTACCAAGTTCGCTACCAGTCGTAGCACTGTTGTAAAACCCGACCCGGCCAGGTCGACCCAGAACCCGATCATTGAACCGGGTCGGGTCAAGCATTGGACCGGTCATGCATCGACCCGGTCAAACCCGGCCAAACCCGGTGACCCGTTGACCCAGTCGGGTCATGCATTTAAAAAAAAAAAAAAAACCAAAATTTTTTCATCTTATCAGAAAAAATGTAGATCTCATTGTAAAAGCTTTTTATAATTTTATTTGATAGTATACTTTTCTACAATGACCTCAAATTTTAATTTCCAATACTGAAGCAATTTGCGGAATAATAAATTAAGAGAATGTGACATGATATTTTAATGTAGTTGACTTTAAAAAATATGAGTTCAATATCATTGAGAGGTACGTTTATGGGATTCTGAGTAGCAATTTAAATTGACGTTAGTAATAACGTGCATTTTTATTTATTTATGTTTCATGCTTTTTTGAGCTTATTTAGTGAATCTTATTTAATTCATTTTAGATATGAAAATATAATTGAATTTATATGTTCATATCTATATATTTTTTAAATATATCTATATGTATCCGGGTCAATCGGTCCGACCACTGACCCAGTAACCCAGTAACCAAACCGGGTCGATGCCCGGGTCGGGTTTAATAACACTGAGCCGTAGCAAATTTGGACACGTGACAGTCAACTTTTCCTGCCAAAATGTGCCACGTGTAACGAAATCATTGGCAACCAAGTTCGTTGGGCACTGTAGCGAACTTGCCCACGTGGTATATTGGAAAATTACACTGTTAGCGTGGCATTTAAGGAAATAAGTTGTGAAACGGTAACACTTTGGTCACTGTTCCCACATAATCCTTGAGTTGCCAATACTTTCATGAAAGAAGGGTATACCAAGCCTTTGACTGATGATTATCTTAAATGGGAAATGCATTAATATTGTGATTTAATAAAATTCATTAGCATTTTATGACAGTATTTAAATAATTTTTTTTTTGTTGGTATAAAACAGTATTTAAATTTTGTTAAGAGCATGCTTGGATTTTTATTTTTTAAGTTAGAAGCTACTTATAAGCTAAAGTTAAAAAAAGAGCTTAAAAAAAGCTAAAACCTTTTTGGTAAATACATAAATTTTTTAGCTTAAAGCACATATTTCAAGAAAATCATTTCTCTGTATTTCTATAGCTCATCATTATAAAAAAAAAGCATATAATTCAAAAAAAGCAGATAAGAGTTTAAAAAAAGTTCCTCCTAGTAACTTTTAACTTTTTTCTTCATTATTAAAAAAAGAGCTTTTTACCAAAAAAAAATAAGAAGAACTTTTCATTATGAGAGCTTTTATCAAAATCTATTTAGCCTAACTTATACTTATAAGTAATTTCTAACTAAAAAAAGAAAGGATTGAATCAGACACTAAATATAATGAACAATATATCTTACTCTGTCTATGGACATCCACAGAAAAAAAGATGTTTGATTTTAATGAGTTATTATAAATTTTATTAATGTATTATTACATAATATAATATTCACTGATTATTTAATGATTTTAACAACTTACATGTTTTATATTAGAGGAGGGATATTCTCACTACTAAAATTTTCTTCTACCAACTTACTACCTATCTAATCACCGAGCCGGAATGTAGTGCTCCGGGAGCACTTTTGATGGGGAGAGAGAGAAGAGAGAGAAAGAAATAAAAAAATGGAGAGAGAAAAAAGGAAAAAGTGAAAAATAAATAGTTAATACAGGTGTCGAATGTCTATAGGAAGGACCACAAAGGTCCCGGACCATAGTAAATTTTTCCCTAGTCACCATTAGATTAACATTTTCTCTCTCTCCAAAAAGTTTTTAACATTCTCTCTCATTGATCCAATGGTGATGTGATGGGTAGTAAGAATTTTTGGTAGTTAGAATATCCCCACTCTTTGTATTAACTGCACATAAATTAAATTTCAAAATATATAGGTATCGGATTGGTAGAAGCGAAAGTTTTTTTCACAAGGGAAATATTTACTAGAGAAATAGTAGGAAAGTAAATTTGATAGAAAAGTTTAAGAAAAGATGTTTGGTTTATCGAAATATTACCGGGAGAATTTTTGCAACAGTATTATTGTGAAACATTTTTCATTACACCATTTTTCACTTAGCTATCCATATCTAAAATACCATGTCTGAGAGTGTATTTTAGAACAGTATTATTGCGCCAAAAATCAACACAAACCACCTTTCCTATCCTTCCAAATTGTCTAGTATTTTTTTTCAATAGCTTATAACAAACGTGATATACAACAATGCCGCACCCACACTTTCCCATCAAACCAAAAATTAAACCTATACCAAACATACCCTATAATGCTTAGTTTTGGAATTTCACCCTCGAGACTTCTATTTTTCTCATTTTCATTTTTATTTTGTTCTTTGATTCCTTCTATTTCAGGTTTGGCAGTTATCCACCTCCACAAATAAATAATCCTTTTATAACTTTTTATGGTCAAGTGCCCTTATAATATTTAATTACAAACCATATATAATTATTAATTTAAGAATTTATCAACCTCCAAAATTTCTTCGTTAAATATCATCATGAGATTGCCATCGGATTTATTTAAGTGTCTACAGGAATAATATAGCTTTTATTCATAACACAGAAAAAAATTGCATCAATTTGTATAAATTGCCATGTCTCATCAATTAGAAGACGGGAAAAATAAATAATGTAGTTTATCAATTCGTAAATGATGAATCATGATAGCATAAAATTAAGTACAAAGTTTAAATCAAATTACACGCATTATGGACAACATATTTGGAGTCTACAATTCATAAGTGGCAAAAAAATTCATTTAAAACTAAAATTTGCCCAATTTAGAAATTTCAATTCACGTTAAACTCATTGCCAGTTATGTATGGAGCTAACCGTAATTTTCATTATGAAAACACACATCAATACAAAAATTTTTTATAGATAAACCATTACAAATTAAGAAATACATCAAGAAAGCATCACCCTGACTCACTACGGTAACCAAATACATAGAAAATTGCAATGCACATGCTACATTTGGTGGTGCTATATTTTGGCTCCTAATGTTGAGGGTATCAATACATGCATTATGAGCCGCCAAATACCTGCAAGGAAAATAGTGGAAAAACAAAAAATAATGATTTCATACATTAAGTTATGACAGTTAAAAAAAGGAGAAAAGAACTATTATATCTAACCAATAATGAGATTGATACTTACAGTATCTAGCATATCATCAGAGAGTTCATTTTTACTTTCTTTAGCGTTAGCATCTATTGGCTTTGCCTGATTGAAATGACGAATCGCTTTTGTCAATTGTCCTGAGTCTTGTTGAACCTTCTGCTTCTGTGAAAGCCGAATGAAATGATATCAGTGTGACTGATTCCTCAATATGCACAATACGCATTCAAATTTGAAAAATGCAGATGAAAAGAAATAGCTTAATGTATCATTAAACTTTCTCAAGAGGTTCATAAATGAACTAAGGGTGGTTCCAAGCGTGGATGAGCCCATACAGTTGCTTTGCGACAACACATGAGCCATTGCGCAGTCAAAGGAACCTAGGTCTCATCAAAGATCTAAACACGTGCTCCGCAGATATCATTTGATTAGAGAAATCATTGATAGGAATGATGTAAAAATGGATTATGTTCCCACAGAAGATAACCTGGCCGATTCTCTGACAAAGGCTGTTTCTCAGAGAAAACATGATAGTCATTATGAGGCTTTGGGCATACGACTTAGGTCTGATTGGCTCTAGGCCAAGTGGGAGCTTGTTAGCATATGGGTGTCCTAGAGACAATCTTTTGATTAAATAAAAGACACTAGATGTAGAACTTTGTTTGTCGCAAATAAATGAAAGCACTATTTATTCAGTTTCATATTGTGTCTCGATATTACTGTTAATATTATATGAACGAACTGGATAAACCCCTTGGAATAGAACAGGTATCTCTTGAGTATCTATGATGAGATCACGATCATGAGGATTCAAGGATATTGCATGTCTATTCCTAATTATATGTTCCTAGTCTAGAGACACTGAGTTTGGGGATCAGTGATCTCGAGTAAGACTAGTACGACTTATCTACTTGTATATGGATACAAGGTAAAGACCTCATGACCTGCAGATATGGAGATATCTTAGCTAAAGTCGTGGGTGGACCTATAAGAGTATAGCTCGCACTGAACAGACCCAAAAAGAGACTCTATGAGGAAATCTCACAGATAGTGTCATTAGAGTAATCTCTTTATGTTTGGGTATGTCTTTCCTTAGACCAGAAGTTATTACCTAGACTGTGTTCTTGAAGGCATGTTTTGATTGTATGCCTCGTCTGCCTGAAACATGGAGACTCATAGGTATACTGTTGGGCGTGTCCTTAAAGGGCACAGGGCTAGGGTAATAAGCTGGAGGAATTTGTCAAATCTCTGTGAGAGATTAGGTTATCTGTAAACCGGAGAAATCGGGATGACATTTACAGGGACTCGGGAATCTATGCATAGTAAAAGAGATCATGAGATGATCTGCCTTTAGAGTCAGTAAATTGAAGATTCCCTATTTCGAATAAAGCTTACCCTAAACCGTAGGGGTTGATACATTTCCTTACCCTAGGTTAATGGGAAGATAACCGAGACGAAGGGAAATACATACGGTAACCAAATATGTGCAATAGGATGATCAAGTCATTAATCTGACTAGTTCTGGGGCAACAAAGCATTGCTAGTGCTCTGTGTTTTCATTAATTGGGTTGTTGGCTTGTTGGGCCCAAGCCCAGTTATGTCAGAAGCTAAGTTGGACCTAATGGGTCATACACTAACACCTTGTAGTCATGATGGACTAGCTTTAAAGGTATTGGGCCTAATAATGGTTGTTAGCCCAAGAAGCTGTTTATAAGCCCATCTAAATGGGTGGGTAGTGCATGGAGCTTAGTAATGGGCTTGGATAGTCCAAGCCATTACTAATTAATTTAATTAGTTAAATTAATAATCAAATATTTGAATTTCAAATTTTGAATTTGAAATTTGAATTTTGAGATTTGAATTTAGAATTTGAATTTTGAAATTCGAATTTTGAATTTGAAATTATAAATTTGAATTTTGAAATTTGAATTTGGAATTTGAATTTGGAAATTCGAATTTTGAATTTGAAATTTGAAATTTAAAATTTTAAATTTTGAATTTTGAATTTGAATGTTTGAACATTTGAATTCAAGTGTTTGAATTTGAATTTGAATTGGCTTTGAAAAGTTGTTTCATAACAAAAGGATAAGACAGGATCTTATTGGAGCATATTCCTTGGATCAAGAAGCTTCTTTGGAGCATATCCTTGGGTTGTTTGGTGCGCAAATTTGAGTGATAAGGATGACATCTTATCACTTAAAACAAAGCTCCATTCAGATTTGGTGGTTGAGGGAATCAGTGGGTGAGTTGATTCAAATTTTTAATGCAACTACTCAATATATTTGGACCCCTTCTGTAACAGCCCGTTACGTACCGGTATTGTTAACATTAATTATGATATTAAGCGCAGTTACAATCATAGCAGTTCATTTATAAAAATGAGAATAAACTTTTTCCGATTATTACGCGAACAGTAAAAGTATAAAAAGCGTAATAATAAAAAGCTGTGACCGTAACTGAAACACTAGCGGAAGACTTTCTTAACTATTTATACACTTCATTTTATTACCTACAAGATACTAAGGGGTTCCCATAAACCCACTTAGCCAATTCCTCACTTTTACGTTTTTACCACTTAACCGGACTTGCTAATTTGTTTTTCTACGAACGCAAAATAAAAATCCAAACTTAAAATCAAGGTTATCTTTTTTCCTTATTCAATTACCTTTCTTCTAACAAGCTATCACACACTCAATTCCGAGCTCGTGAGCTCCGGTTATCGCCGTTTGAAGTTGGACAAACAACACTGCCTATCAACTCCAAAACAGCCTAAAACATACAATCTTCATGGAATAAACTGTACCTAACCGCCCAACCAATGGCTCTCAAACTTTTACACCATAAACTAGACACCTCAAACTTCGATTTGATATATCGTATGATTAATTTGACCAAGTAACAAAGCGGGAATTTCTCAAAAACTGCCTCAAATCTGCCAGCTTGAACAGGACAGACAGGGCAGTGTGTGAC
>JAVKPL010011914.1:0-55532 GCA_032173675.1 Gastrolobium villosum | reverse complement strand
CGTCTCCAGGGTTAAATCTTCCAATTCCCCATGGTGGAGACCATCATGTCCCACTGATGTATTGTGGGGCGACCTAAGATTATATTATATTCAGAGGGAAAGTCGGCTACTATGAACCGCACGCGCTCTGATTTGAACGCATTTTTTGTTCCCAATGTTAATCTTAGATATATGTATCCTTTGGGAGTGGTGTGTTGCCCATTAAAGGCTATTAGCTCTGTTCTGCAAGGGTGCAGATCTTCTTCATCGAGATGCATTTTTTTGAATGCGTCCCATAATATGATATCAGCACTGCTTCCGGCATCAATGAAGATTTTTCTAACCCGGCAATTGACTAGAGTTCCTGCGATGACCAGTCCATCAACATGTCCTGGCATGACCCCTCGCATGTCATCCTTTGTGAAATATAGCAAAGGAGGATCTTGATCCTGTTGTGTTTTCTTGAAAGTGGGATGATCTCTGATGGAGAGGACTTCCCTTAAGTATTTTCGCCTTGCATTCATCGTGTCACCGCCACCCCCAAGGGCTCCGCTTATTACATTGCATTCAAAAGCTACCTCCGGGAATTCGTCGTGGCTGGGACCTTTCGTGGAGGTGTTGTTTTCCGGGGTCTTATTTTCTGGTGCCGGGCTCCGGTTTCTCTTTCTATTGTCAAATTTTCTTTTGTTATTCTTGCCCCCTTGTGTTTGGATCACGTACTGCCTTAGCCGGCCATCTCGTACGAATTTTTCAACTGCATCTCTAAGATCCCAGCATTGGTCCGTGGTGTGACCGGGTCCATCGTGAAATGCACAGTACTTTGATTTGTCTAGTCCGCCTCTGTTAAATATAGGCCGAGGTCTTTCTACCTTTCGCATGTCCGTCATGGCCACTTCTCTCCATATTTGTGATCGCGGGGCGTTCAGCGGTGTATATTTGTCATATTTCCCCATTCGATCCCGAGAATCTGGAATTCGTGGCCTGTTTTCATTTTTCCGGAAGTCGTTACGATCCTGGTGTTGTGGCAATGGGTTTTTGTCCTTCGGAGGTATTCCTTTTTCTTCTTCGGGTTGAGCATTGGCTATCTCCATTTGCTCGAGTTCTAAGTATTTCTTAGATCGAGTTCTGAATTCTTCGAGTGTTTTAACAGGGTCTTTGTAAACCGACTTGGCCAGTCTGGAAGATCCGTCCAAGCCGGCAACAATGAGATGAACGTGAACGTTCTCTGGTAAGTTGGGCACCTGTAGGGCAGCATCCTTGAATCGATTGAGGTACTTTTGGAGTGTCTCTCCAGGATTTTGCCGTATTTTGCCGAGTGCGAACTCGGATTTGGGATGTTTTTTGCTCGTGGCAAAATTAAGGAGGAAACGCTGTCCGAATTCGTCGAAGGAGCTGATGGAATTTGCAGGGAGGGTGGAGAACCATGCCTGCGCTGCCCCTGTCAAGGTAATGGCAAATATCCGGGATATGAGGGGTTCATCAATCCCCCTGATGTACATGTCGGTATCAAAGGCATCGATGTGAACTTGTGGGTCCTGGCTTCCATCATACTTTGGTAAGCGAGCAGAATCAAAATCTTCAGGGAAAGGAGCATTTAAGATCGTGCTTGTAAAGGGACTGTTGTTGTATTGCCCCTTACTATATCTTCTTTTATACGAACCGGGTTCAGCTATGTGCCTACCCCTGTCGAGACGCACCTCGTCCTGATTCCTTGGAATGTCCGTTCCTGTTGGAGGAACGGGGTTTGTAGCAAGTGGAGTGATGGTTTGTCCTGCCGTGTTGATGTCGTCTTGGACAGGGTTGGGTTCATGTTGGGTTTGATTCTGTTGAGATGGGTGGCTCCGTTCACCATCTTGCCGAGGTTCAATGATTCCTCTCAATCGACGTTCTAAGTCACGGATCCCACGTAAATGCTCCTCCCGCATTACGCGAAGATCGTGCTGACGTTGACGATTGGTGCGATCTTCCATCTCAGTCATGCGTTGTAGAACGACTGTAAGAGCTGTATGGGCCAGCCGGGATTCTGGATCGGTTGATTGAACAATATTGCCTGCCAATTCTCTGGCGGGCATGGATGGGTTCGTCCGAGTTTCCGGCTGGCGTTGTGCATGCCTCATAGGAGTAGAGGCAGAGTCTGATACATCTTCACTGATGTGGACGCGATCGTGGTTCACAGCATCTTCCCTCTGGTGTTGGGGTTGGTTGATTTCCTCCAAAACCGGTTCCAATGGTGGATTAGGCTGGCTGTTGCTTCGTGTGTGAACCACCATTACGTGGACGTGGGTTCGTTTCCCACAGACGGCGCCAATGTTCTGTCCTGAGGACAGAGATGTTCAACCTTTATCAGGTTGATTGGTCACTTTGGATCGTATAGCCTTGACTAGGGGTATCTATTAAGGAGATATCCCTATGCCTAGCTTGATCACTGCAAAGAATATGACTGTGGTGATAGTGTGGTGAAAGTAATGAATCATGTGTGTTGTATCGTCGAGGAGCCCTTTCATTTATAGGGGCTGCCTCTGGTTTGAATTGTGTAACTGAGCTGTAATGGCGCGGGGGCCATTACAGCCTTGTCGGCCGTTACTGGATGTAACGTACCAAACGTTACGCCTCCATAGTTACGGTCCGTTTCAGGTACTTATTAGGAATATTCGATCGAATATTCCGGATTGATGAGATGGGCCCGTTAGTGTGGGCCTTCTTACCGGGTTGCTGAGGTAAGCCGACTTACGTGGGTCTTTGTCCGGGTTCATGACACGGATCCATAACATTGTGCTTATAAATTAAACTGATACACGATGGTATCAAACACAACCATAGAAATTGTGAAAAATTACTTTAGCTATTTGGAGTTATTGAATTTATGTAACGTCTCTTGTTTTCTTATGGTCTTATACATATTTTATGCACTTGATAGATAGACTAATTAGAAAGATTTTATTTTCGTCCTCCTATGTATTCCTCTTCCACTGACTAAAACTAAGGTGGGTCCTTCTTTCCCAATCAAGTTTTTAACATAATGTACTTGGAATTATTGATTAAGGTGGAACAACTTCCACCAATTAATCCACGTGCTTGGTAGTTCACGGTACATGTTGAGATATATAGGCTTTCGTTGGTTGTATGGGTAATTAATGTGAAATTTATAAGGCCTTGGTCACTCTCACTCTTTGAACTAGCTTTTGGGGTGGTGTATCCCAAGGTTCTTTTACATGGTATCAGAGCGTTCGAAATCTCACCGTCTCTCACTTTCTTTGTAGTGGAATTTCCACATGTAGGTGGGCTTGTATGTTGTCCACCCTTCGAGCCCAGTGAACTCTCGTGTGAGGGGGCGTGTTGAAATATATATTCTCACATTGGTTGTATGGGCAACTAATGTGAAGTTTATAAGGTTTTGGACACTCTCACCCTTTAAGCTAGTTTTTGGGGTGGTGACCTCAAGGTTCTTTACAGTACATATTTGTATTCTAACGTATGTGCGTCTTACTAAAACACAAAATTACACTTGAGTATGCTTAGTGTTTTTTTTTTCTGTTATTATTATATCCGTTGCATATGAGATTAATTTTCTTAAAAATCTATGAGTCATCATCACCGTATTCTAAATTCAATCTTAAGTATTCCAAACAAAAAATAAAATAAAATCTTGAGCAATTATTCTACCACTTTCCAGCGCAAAAGCTGTGAAAAGGGATTCCTAGCTCTGTCTTCACTGTAGAGAAAGAAAGAAAGGAAGAAAATAAAAAATAAAAAATACAAAGAAGAAGATAAGTTTCCTTCCAAATGATTGGATTGTTTAAGACTTAAACCACTTTGGCATGCGTTTAAAGGTGGATAGATTATATTACCCATCCCATTACCAAAAAAACAAAAGATTACATTACCCAATCATATTAGGACAACAAAGTAAGACAGGAGTCCGAAGATTCTCACCAC
The DNA here is from genome assembly GCA_032173675.1 of Gastrolobium villosum. Classification (NCBI taxonomy): domain Eukaryota; kingdom Viridiplantae; phylum Streptophyta; class Magnoliopsida; order Fabales; family Fabaceae; genus Gastrolobium; species Gastrolobium villosum. The sequence goes on along the minus strand of JAVKPL010011914.1, from coordinate 51,617 downwards.
CTTTCTTTGCCCCATTTAATTTCAGTATTAGTTGACCATATGCAGATGTGCAAAGGCAATAGCACATTAATTTATCAATGTTAATTTTGTTGTAATTAAACTTGCTGCGTGCATGGATTATTAAAATTGGGTTATGCCCGACATGTGGGAGTGTGAATAAAAGTAATAGGGCATTGAAAGGTAGATTTGTATATATAATAGTGATAAATTTTTTAATGGCTTATATTATTCTCTAATACATTTATCATGCATGAATATTGCAAAGGCCCCTTTTTCGTTTATTTTGTGCTTATTTATTTCCAACTAGAAAGTGAGAGGTGATAAGAATTGAAATTGTGAAACTCTGATACAATGTAAAAAATTAATTCAACCAAAAAAATTAAATTATTATATGAGAATTTTTTTAATGATTTATATTATTATCTAACAATACAGAGAGGTAAGGACTAATCCAAACTCTGAATTTTTTTTTTTTGCCTCGGGGGTTCGGTATTATGGAGCCATGGGCAAAACATGGGCGTGTATTAGATTTGTTGTTTCTTGGTTAAATAATAATTTTGTTTCTTTCGCTGTAACTTACCCTGTGTTACTGCATATACACTTAGCAGTTAACTGCACGTTCGTGTTTATATTAAGTTAAATTTTTTTTTTCCAGAATTCAAACTTGTTAACCGAACATAAAAAAGTTAATGTTAGTGTAGATATATGTATAAATAATGTTAATATACATATTGAATTGATTACATTTACTAAAAACAACAAAAGGAAAATTTCAGAATTCAAACTTGTTGACCGTACATTAAATTAATGTTCCTGTATTTTGTATAGGGTTTAATGTTTCTCATTTTATAGAAGATAAATTTATCTCTTACTATATATAAAAGTGGATGAGGTTCATAATTTTTTTCTCTTTCTTCTTCTCACATGGGCCTCACACACTTTTATATGTGTGTAAGACATAAATTTATTTCCTACAAATCTGTGTATATGTATGAATTGATTACATTTAATAAAAAGAACAAATAACTTAAGGTAAAGGTTTGTTAGTATTTACATAGGAATGAATGTTCTCATATGTTATTTAACATAATTATGTCATGTGAGAGAATCTAACTACACAAAGGGTAAATCAACTTATGGCAGCGGACCCAGGAATTATTATGACAGGGGAAAAAAATAGTTATGTTATAAATAAAAGTACTTGTAATATAATATAGACCTAATATAAAAAAATTGAAAGAAAATTATTGCAGAAATTAAGAATACTTCACTTACTACCCCCTTTAAGTGCTTCTACAAAAGACCAAACTGAGTTAGAATACATAGATTTAATCTCACGGTTTATAGCCCCAAGCCACTCTTGAGCATCAATATCTTCTAATGCCTCGTTGTAACTAGTGAGATCGTCATCTTTTTCAATGGTGACAACCTGATATGATTCACCCAACAAGAGATATCTTACTGGTTTATGAATCAATCTCCCACTATGACTTTGTCGTACTTGTTGTTGTGCATCTACAGGAGGATCCATGTTTGGTGGATCAATAATTTCTTAAGAACCCTCATTACGTGGGTTAACCAATTCTTGATTTTGTTCTTCAACAAGTGGTATTTGTATTTCTATAGGTTCCACTTGTTCTTCTACATGTGGTACTTATATTTCTACAGGTTCCACCGTAGATCATCATGTTGAACTTCTAGTTCTGTATCTAGTTCCCATGTATATTCATCTTCAGATATATCTCCCCTCTTTGAATAACCACATGAACAAAAGATGGAAGCACATGAGGTTGAGGTAAAATAGAGGCAAGCTCATCAACAATAACCGTACTCCTTGACCTGTAATTTTCCATATAGAACTCCTCTAAAAAAGTCTCGTGAGTACTCATTAGGACCTTCTTATCTTTCGAACTATAAAACATCCAGCCTCTATTTCTTTTAGGATATCCTACAAACATGCACACTTCTGTATGAGAGTAAATCTTATTTGGCTTTTATTGTCACCCCAAATCTAAATATGGTTCAAACTGGGCTTGTACACTTTCCATAGTTCTATGGTTGTCTTTGAAACATATTTGGATGAAACTAAGTTTAATAAATACATGGCAGTTTGTAAGGCATATCCCCAAAAAGAATCACACAGAACGAATAATTGAGTATAGACCTTACCATTTCTAAAAGGGTGCGATTTTTTCTTTCAGCAACTGCATTATGCTGGAATGTCCCTAACGAAGATATTTGCAAAACTATCCTCTCTTTAGTCAGGTAAGAACCGAACTCTCTAGATAGGTATTCACCACCTCGATCAGACCCAAGAGTCTTGATTTGAACAACAAGATACTTTTCTCCCTTAGCAACTATCCAAATCTATGCGACACATCAAGTACACGTATCCAAATATTGACTAATCATCAGTGAATGTGATGAAATGTTCATACCCGCCTCTGGCCTGGACGTTTATTGGTCCACATAGTTATTTTACCCTCTAAACAAGATTCATATACCGGTATCGGTTAAAAAATCAGGGATTTTAAAATCCCACTCTTGAAAAAACCTTGTATCCTGTTAGAGTTAATATGACCCAATCGCAAATGCCAAAGATAAGTTTCATTGGAAGCCTTTCTTTTCTTAGGTAAATGAATGTGCTCGTCATCTTCTAATTCAACATGATTAACTTCACGGGGTGTAAGTCTAAGGAAATAAAGACCATTAAATAATGTACCGTATCAAACAAAAGAAGATTAACTTCTTATTGAAACTGAGAAATTAAATTGAACTATCAAACTATGTTTAACCAAACAACTAACGTAAATTAAATTTCTCTTAAAATAACTAACATAAATTAAATTTCTCTTAAAATTCAGAACAAATAAACAATCTTCCAAAATCAAAGTTCTACAATTATCAAAAGATAAAACAACTTGTCCTACTACTAGTGCAGACACAAGCTCCCCATTTCCAAGCTTCAAAACTTTTTGTCCTTCACTTAAAGGCAAGCTATGTTTGAACCACTGCAAAGAGTAATAAACATGGTTAGTGGCTCCTAAATCAATGATCCACTTATCGTTTGTAATTCTCCACTAAACAAGTCTTAATCACAAGTAAATTAGCCATACTTGGTCGGTTCATATGTGGGGATTTTTCTTCCAATGCCCTTTTTGGCCACACTTGAAGCATTTTCCTTTTGGTTGCATTATTACAACTGGTATGAAAATTGGAATACCTAATTTCTTCTTCTTTTTGTTCTTCTTATCTCTCTTGGGTTTTCCCTTAGGTTTAATAAAACTTTCAATAGAAAAAAATGCAATTCCCTGCTTGACCAGAGACTATTCAGCACTCTCAACCTCGTGCATCAGCTAAGTAAGATCCAGATTCATCTTTTATTCATGTTATAATTCATTTTGAACTGGTTGAAGTGTTTAGGCAGTGATTGTAGAAGGTCAACTTTCACCTCATGTTCAAACTTGATCCCATGGTCATCCGCTCGTTTAAAGTTTACTATCTCATTCAAACAATGATCCTGCACACTTCCTCCAGTCATTACGATTTTGGTGACTGCAATCAGCACATTATGCCTAGCAGAACTGCTAGAAGTAGCAAATATGCCATCAAAAGTCTTGAGCATTTCTGCTCTACTCTCAATCATTCTTACTTGTTCTTGTAGGTTATTGGCGAGATTGGCTATAATGTAGCAACAAATTGCAACATTTGTCTTCTCCTAATTCGAAAATTGCGTCTTAATTACCTCAGACTCATTTTCTACAAATTGCGCTGGCTTAGGGGTAGTTAGGACAAAGTTGAGCTTTTCATATTGTAGAACAATATCCAAATTGATTTTTCATTGTTTGTAGTTTGTATCATCCATAGGCTTTTGACCCAAGATATTAGCTAAACGATTGAAAGATAACATTTTTTGAAAAGCATACAAAGCACACAGTTTACATACAAGAAATACAATAAACAGATTAATCGCAAGTAGATTATAATAACTACTTATCGTTTATTGTTAACAATCCTTTAGTTTTCTTTACAAGACTTCCATTGAGCAAGTCATTTGTAAAAATCAAAATTGTTATTTGGGCCTTCGGTGCCATTACCAGAGTCTCATTGGGAAGATTAATAATTTTACCAAAGTTGAATGTAATTAACCATTGTTTAATTTCAAAATATATGTAGTATTTAAGTATTGTCGATGTTGGGCCGTACAATACCTTATTAAAGTTATGAAGTTATTAAGGTGCAATAAAATAAAATCTGATCATGCTTATATGTTGGGGCTTCACATGACCATTTTATTAATGGACCCATAATGGAGCCCGCAAGTTTAAAAATTAATTTCTTAATTTAGAAAGCTTCACCCATTCAATATTTTAATATTTAGAATTTTCCAATTTCCAAGAATTGTTCAATTGAGAGTAACCTTTATTTGATTTCAAACACTATATAAGCAAGTGTGCCGATGAATGTACATTGCTTAGCTTGTCAGAATTTAATTCAGTCATAACAGACAGCGTGTGCTTCACACAATCATGATACAAGATTGTGGTATGCAGCAGGTGTTTAAGACATGACCATTTTAAAAGACCTATAAATTACTCGCAAAATAAACAGTTCTCTTAAGAAATTTTCTGAATTTTTTGTCTTGATTTTAATTATCCAAAATTAGTAAAATCAATTATTAATCTTGATTTTTTTAAATATAATAATTAATTAATTTTTGAGGATAATATAAAAATTAAAATAATCTCATAATAACTATCATAATAGTCACTTGAAGACATAATAACTACTATGTTAATGTAATTAACAAGTTATGCAACAATATGACACCACCTCTTCTGTGTAACATGTTATCACATCGAGCATGTTATCAAACCATATAATTCAACCACTTATAAAATTAATGCAATTATAAAAATAAACTTTAATCTATGGTTCCTTAGAGAAAAATAAATAAAATAAAATTACAAAATAGAATAAAGAACTCTTCAACCCATTTCCTTCTTCCTTTCAGTCCATGGATCTATTCAAGCCCCTTCATGGTAACCATGGGCTGAAAAGCCCAAAATATCAAACTTTGACAAGAAACCCTAAGACAACTTTTAGGAACCCTAACCGTCATGTCCACTGCGATGTCACTCGAATTCATATCAGCAAGTAACTCTAGGGTAGGACAACTATTAAGAGAAGAAGCTACGGCCACCGAAAACACCCCAAACGACGCTTGAACACTCCTCATCTTTGTCGGGGCATGAACACCACTCCCAGCCATTTCGGGCGGCGCGTACGACCTTCTCTCGGCTAGATCTAGTTGTCATCTTGCTCAACTTTCTGTTCTCTTTCATCATATGTGGTTGGTTCCTCATATTGGCCATCAGATGATCACGATCATACCTGAAACAGTGACAGATGTCCTTCTTTTTGCATCTTTTTGATCTTCTTTCATTATAATTTTGTAATACAACGAAAAATGTACAAAAAAAATTAAAATTCAATGAGAAAACCTAATCATATGGAAATAGCCTCCTTGTTATAACCCAAGAAAATACAATAAAATCTTTACCATGGATTAAAGGAAAAATAATATAAAAGCATTGATTTTTAATGGAGGAAAAATATAAAGTACACATTCAAAATACATTCCAATATTCATAGAACCATAGGTGCCATATTTCAAGAAGCAAACTAATTACATAAATGACGTAAATCTAAAACTAGATCCACATCCAAACTCGCAATCCGACAATGATACCAATTGTAGGCGCAACTGGAGTTGTGAAAGCGTTTAGATCGTTGCAATTTGGAATACAACAGATGAATGTTGTTCTAACTTACCTCTTATCGCGCAGATTTGTGCAGTATCTCCTTGTGTTTGATTCCTCTACACGAATTGCTCTCCTTTGCACGAACAATCTCTTTGAGGCTAGCTGTGGTAGATATTCCATACTATCTCTCAAGAGGTAATAGGCGGGTGTATGGGCACTTTCTCACTATCACAGAGATGACATTTCCTTAGCATCTGAAACCATTAAGTGAAGACCCTTGGAGGCTGATGATTATAAGTGTGTAGAATATATATGGGTTCCGAGAAATTCTAACCCTAAGCTAAATGGATTTTAGGTTTCTTGGGCTCTTCTTATCCTAATTGAGCTTTAGAGAAAGAGCAAACCCAACAAATGGTGTGTAAATCGAAGTATGCGTCCAACTAATAATGATGGAGTCAATTTTTTTTTTTTTGCAAAGGGGGAGCAAAATTATAAGTGTAATTTTCCATGTAAGTTATAAAGACCTATATGAATAAAAGAACAGAGATAATGCTCACAATTGGAGATTTGTATCAAGTTAAAGGGGACAAAAATTATCTAACTGAACAAAAAAATATAAATTACAGTTCATAACTAAAGCAATGTACAAATTTGAAGTGGGTGACCACCTCACTAGCTCCTCCTTGTGTCACCACTAAACTAATTGAACAGTACTCATCACGTAACAAAAGTGTTACATTGGATCACTAACGGAATTCAAACCTAATATTTCAAAAATAAAAATAAAAATTGGATCCTTGTTTTTTTTTTTAAATTGTGTAAACAATTATTAGGAGTGGATCCTTTCATGTGTTATATAACATGATCATGTTATGTAAGAGAATTTTAAGCATATAACGATGAATCAATCATAATAATGGAAGAGAGAGAAAAAAAATAGAAATAGAAAATTATAAAATTATCATCATTAATTTGTTCATTGATAACTAAGATTCTCTCGCATGATATATTAAATAATAATGTTAAATAATACCAAAGAGTATCCTTTTAGAAAAAACTGGTTGTTGTCCTTACATTCTTTATCCAACAAAAGAAAATAAATAATAGTTGGAGTTGGAAAGTTGAAAAAGTTAAAGAGAATAATGTTTATGATTCTATAAGAGATAAATTTTATCTCTTATATATATATATATATATATATGGAAAATATTTTCTCATGTTGCATGAGAATTCAATTCTCATGTTGTGATCCTTTGATTTGCGTGCAAAACTTTTCTTTTATTTTTTCTTTTTTAATAAATGTGGAACCCACCACTAGTTGAGTCACAACATGAGAATTGAATTCTCATGTAACATGAGAAAATCAAATCCCATATATAAAAGTGTATGGGGTTCATATTATTTTGTCTCTCTTTTCTTCTCCTATGGTCTCACATGGATCCCATATATTTTTATAAATATAGAAGATAATTTTATCTCTTATAACATGAGAAATATTAATTTTAAAGTTAAAACCTATCAACTGTATAAAATACGAATTAATAAAGCAAATTTTTTGGTGCTTGAAGTCTCACGTGATTCTTCTATTCATGGGATGACATTTGAACAATTTTTTCATCTTTTATATTTTTTCCCCAATAACATTTGATTTTGTTCGGTCAAAACCAATGAATTAATAATAATATTCCGTAACACCGAAATTCTTCTGAATTACTAGATGGAGCAAATATTTTGAAACTGTTAAATCAAGTGGGTCTTGCATCACTCCTCCCTAGGCCAGACAATCCCGATCTCTATGATCTATTCTAGTTCAAAACCCGTAGGTATAGAAATAGGGTACATTTGACAATTCTTAAACTTTAAAGAATATTAAGGGAAAGTCATATTTATAATTTTTTTTTTTGTTTACAAGCTCTTATAAATTATATAAAATATGATCAGTCATATTGTAATCAAAAGTGTATAATCAATCATGCTTAATGTAATTTGTAAAACAAAATTATAAACGAATCTTTCTGTATCTATATATAAGGTAAAAGAAACCAACTTTAACAATTTTTTCTTTTTTTAAAAAAAAAGAGAGTTAAACAGTCTAAAAAGTAGAGTGTTTTGTTGAGGATCCAGGCATGATTTAACGTAGAAGCTAATGAAAAGATAGGATAGTGATATTATAGTATAGGATAGATTATAGGAGTTAGGAGGGTCAAGATCCGGTTCTCCGCTGTTTCGAACTGTGTAAATATGTTCTGTATTTTCGTCGTTTTGCTCTCCATTTGGGCTCTAGTGCCCACTCAGAGAGACCATGACCATCCCCTCGACCTCGTCTTCCAACATTTTCTATCACAATAAATCGGAAAATATTAACGTATGTAATGTAAACATGACCATGTCAAGAGATAATATATATAAAATGTTTCTTAATTTATTTTTTTCCAAAAGAATTCAAACATCATTAACTAACATTTTTTTAATAAAATAATAATATATATTTGATATTCTCTCAAAATAAAAAATAAAAAATACCATATTACCTTTTCTGAATTTGCATCTTTATATTAAGTGTTATAAGTTAAGTAATATCAGTTATAAATTTATTAATAAAATTTAATAATTTATAAAAGTTACAGACATAAATCTTATAAACTCATAAAATTTAAAGAATTTTTATTAATCAATTTATAAATCTTATTACGTGATTAATAATTTAAAAGAATCATTTGAAGTGAATCTTTTGTTTTTAATGTTGCCAACACAATAATTATATATTCACCTATTGATGTAAGTATATTAATCAAAGAATAGTTTTTTTAAAAGTAATTTTTTTTAAGTGAATAAGCACAATATATTTATTTAAGTTTAATTTAAAATACATCATAAATTTAACTTATTATAATTTAAAAATAAATATATTCTTAGTTATTTATTTTGAAGAAAAAGCTTACTTAAAAGGTTTTATTTTCGTTCGAAAATGTTTTGTGCTTAAAGTGATTACCGTTGTTCGAATGCTTAGCTCATCGGATTTTGTTGATTATGTAGTTCATTGTTGCTGCCATAAAGCTCTGTCACTTCAATAGTAGTCATTCATTGAAAAGAATAATTTTATATCCCTAAACCTTTTTTTAAAAATTCTTTTAATTTAAAAATAGTGATATTCAATATATATATATATATATATATATATATCAAAGTGATATTATATTTTTGATAAAGTAATATTAAATCCTCACACAAATTAAATTATGAAATACTCTTCATCTTCCAAAAAAATGTATTTAAAGAAAACAGAATTCAGATTTCTTCCTACGTAGTTAACCGTTAACGTGTATTGTCAATTGAGAAAGACGGGTCTTAAGAATTTCTTTTGGCTAATAACGATTTCGGTTACTGGCAGCCTTATCGGTCAAGTGTGCATGTACATCTATTATTGATGTAGACATGTACTGTAATTAACTCGAAAATCAATGTGCTTATTTGGATACAGAGTTGTACAACTTTGAAGATAGAACACTGCAATGGTGCTACAGTGCGCCTGTAAGGACCACCCACCCACGAGTTTTATTTGTTTTTAAAATATTAAGAAATTAAATAAAAAAAATACAAAAATTAGTCTAGCTTCTAATAACACCATGACCATCACATGAGAATTAAAAATTGATTATAAATTGCAAAAGGAATATATGAAGCTTAGTTGATATAATCAGCAAGAGGTGATTATTGTGTGTTTTATTATATAGCCCAAGGCAATTTAGAATAACAATTATCGAAATTAAAACGAGGCAATTGCAGGTATCTGAATTCCCAAATCGCCTCAATGGTACATAAAAGGAAAGAATGGATGCTGAAAGAGCCACGAGGAGAGTGAAAAACCAGTAACTGGGTCCAGTGTCAGGACAGAAGTGTCATGTTTCACTGTAACCACATCGTAACAATAATCACAATAATAAAAAATAATTACCGTACCTATAGCAACCCATACCATAAAAATTAAAATTTCATAATTATGCATACGCATTGTGTATAGGGGTATGCTGTTGTGGAAGCCTTCACTATTAGACGCGTAGACAGAACTGAATGCCTTTTCTTACCGTGAGAGCCTCAGACTACGACACTACACCCCTACAATTTGCAGCCAAATTTTCATTTTTCATTACCAAAATAAACAAAAACAACAACAACAATAATAAAAATAAAAGAAATTACGAAGTATGTTTCATTGTATTATAATTTTTTTTTACTTAAGATTATTTTGTAAAATAATTATGTAAATAGTTATTTTTTATATATTTTTTTTGAAAGTTAAAAATAAAACCAGAAAATAAAAATAACTTAAATATGTTATCTGAATTTGTTCCAAAAACAAAAACAAAAAATAGTTATAATTTTTAAATTTTTTTACAAAATAAATCTCATCAAATCGAGCTTTTTAATTTTTTTCATTTTGAAAACTAAAAAATTATTTTTAAAAACAATAATCAAACATAATATTTTCATATTTTATATCTTGGATTTTCATTTTGGATTTATTATCTATTATTTAATGACACATCAAAATTTCCTATACACATAATATTTTGTGGGGCCCACACTTTTTAAAACAAAAAAATAAATAAAAATTAAGACACGCAAATCGAATCTCTATTACATTACACAGTCACTTTTCCTACCATATAACTCTTATAAAATTAATATTTTATATCTTGCTGTGCTATTATTTAATAATAATTGGTTTTATGACAAGTTCACCCTCATGCCTTGGTATTTTAACCCATCTAGATTTGAATCACGAAGTCTCCTCATTCCTTCTCTTCTCTCTCTCTCTTTCTATCTGTGCTCTCTTATTTGTACACAAAGTTTCGCACTTTAATATCCCCTTTAGAACAAAGTTGAAACCTCTTCTCTTAAACCTGAGAGAATAAATCAACTCTGCTTTGGTTCTTCTTCATCATAACACTTGCTTTTCTTTTTTTTTCCTTGAGTTTCAGTTTGTGATGATGGCTCAGAAACACTTGCACGAGCTACTGAAGGAGGATCAAGAGCCATTCCTTCTAAAGAACTACATTTCCGACAGGCGCAGCCAGTTGCTGAAAGTGCATTCCCCGAAAACCATTTTGCAAGTGAAGAAACAAAAACCAATCCATCAAAAGATTCAAAACTCAAGCTTCCCCGTTAACCTCTGCAAAAACGCTTGCTTTCTTTCCTTACATAACACCCCAGATATGAGAAAATCACCACTCTTCGAATTCAAATCCCCAGAAAAGAGCCCCTCCAACAACAACAACACCATCTTCATCCACATCCCTGCAAGAACAGCATCACTTCTCCTCGAAGCCTCTCTCAGGATTCAGAAAAAGTCAAAGACGAAAACCCACAACAAAAATAACGGCTTTGGCCTATTGGGTTCGTTCTTCAAGAGATTAACTTCACGAAGCAGGACCAGAAACAGGGAAATAGAAGGTAACAACAATGTTAAGGTGTCGGTTAAGGATATATTGAGGTGGGATTCCTCTGTTGGGAGAAGAAAACCTTCCAATGGAAGAGGGAAGAAGCAAGAAAAGAAGGATGTTATTGTTGCTGCTGCTTCTGAGGTGTGTTCCTGTGAGGTGGGTTTCACCTGTTCTTGCAATGGAAGTGTTGTGTGGTCAGAGACCAACGAGGACAAATCGATGGACATGGAAACTTCGAGTAGTGGCCACTCTTATGACTCTGCTGAAGAAGAAACTCAATTTCCGAACAAACAGAAAGAAAACGATGAATGTGCTTGCTTTGATGATCATGGCTTCTTCTGTGAAAGCCCTTTCCGTTTTGTCCTCCAAAGAAGCCCCTCATCCTCCTCCGGCCGCCGTACGCCGGAATTTTCCTCGCCGGCGCCGTCGCCGAGTCGCAACAGAACAGAGGTTCGTCCTTTTCATATAATAATAATAACAATAAATTTCTAGAATTTCAGCTTGTCATTCATGTCACCAGGTTCAACTCGCCGGTCTGACTCGGACAGTGTGCTGAGTTGGAGCACCGAGTCAACTCGTGAGTTAACCGTGTTTGTTAAGTGGAGTGTTTTTATTTTTATTTTTGGTCGGCAAATAGGATCTGGGTTATTCCCAAATTTGTTAAAGATCAATCTATCAGAGGGTTACATAGGTCAATTCAATTCAATGGTTTTGGTTTCAAGGAGGAAGGGTATAGGTTATACTTCTAATTTTTTTTTTTTAAATAACCTCTTACAACCATATCTTATCATCGTTAATTTTCGTCAATCAACGGTTATCATTTATTATGAATTAATAATTAATTAATGAGTTTAATTTGCTAAAATGATAATTGTTAATTGGCAGAAATCAACGGTGATAAGAAATGATTGTAAGAAGTTGTAAGAGTAGGAGGATGTAACTATAATTTGCTATTTATTAATTGTTCCCGACATTCGATTTACTAGGAAATAGTTTCTCAATTGTATTTTTCTTTTTTTTTGTTTTAAAAATAATAGTAGGGTCACGTAGTAAGTAAACAAAACAAAATAGAAGTCAATAACGTACAAGCCAATTATGAAGCTGGTGTTGAGTCTAAATCCATTGACATTACAAGAATGATTAAGAAATTATGTCAACTACCCAATTAGGACAATATTATTCTAATTAAAGTTTGTTGTGAATTTTCTTAGGACAATGAAAGTAAAGGAGATGACAAATTCCAATCAGGGGAAGAAGAGGAAGAAGAGAAGGAACAATTCAGTCCAGTTTCTGTTTTAGACCCACCCTTTGGGAATGATGATGATGATGTGCATGAAAACGACGAAGATGATGAAGAGGGTGGTTTTGATATGGAGTGTAGCTATGCCAATGTACAAAGTATGTAATGCATTATTTAATTATTTAATTTTTTTGTTTATTTTCCACCGCTCTTTGCTATATTGTCGTTTTCCATCAACATGCCGTCGTACACTACACGGTTCTTCAAAGTTTGATTGTCTGTTACAAAATGCCATAAGAGGGGCTAATAGCTGAAATGAATGTGCTGATATTGAACCATGATATCTATCTTTGTGGGTTCCATTTAAATATTAGAGTGTCACATAACCCAACATGCATTTCACATTGAATGCGGACTTGGCCTACTCTTTTGTTTGCAGTAGACAAAGGCAATATCGTTATAAATCTCAGCATGACCCACAAATTTTTTCATCTTGTCAGGAAATCTGTCTTAATTGTGATACTTACATTCAATGTGTTGTATAAGGTTTCAGAATTCTAACTCTTTTCAAGTTTCATTATTGATTTTGGTGGTAATTCTTATATGTAAAGAAATTGGTGGAACCCATGTGAACTAATGCTATTTCTCAATTGACATGTTGCATTTTTAATTTAGTACTAGTACTTCGTGACCAATTTAGGCATAGTAAATTGGGAAAAATTACTCTTATGTTACATGTGGTAATTTTCTCTCATACACACCCTTCGATAACTGTGTCATCTTTTTTTTTTTCTTTTCTTTTCTTTTTATTTTTTAGATAGTGGAGTCCACAAATTTATATCTATGACATGAGATAACTTATATCCTTTAACATGAGTAGTAAATTTCCTACTACTTCAAATATTTGTTAAGAGTTATTGATTTTCTTTTTCTTTGTATTAAATTTTCAGGAACTAAGCAGCAGCTATTAGACAGGCTTAGTAGATTTGAGAAACTTGCGGAGTTAGATCCAATAGAACTTGAGAAAAGAATGCTAGATCTAGAAGACAACGAGTTTGAGACATTTATTGAAGAGGATGAGAGTGAAACATCATGTGAAGAAGAAAAGGGCATGAGAGAAATAGTCTTTGAAATCCTATGCCAATCAAGCGTTCATGATAGAAAGCAAGTCCCAGAAGAACTTAAGAGACTAGTGTATGATCTCATAATGGAGGAAGAGATAGAGCTTAATTATTCACAAGATAGGGACATGGTGATAAGAAGGGTTTGTGGGAGGTTGGAACTATGGAAAGAAGTGGAGTCCAATACCATTGATATGATGATAGAAGAGGACTTGTCTAGAGAGGAAGGTGGGTGGAAGAAAAATGATGTGCAAACAAGAGACTTGGTTGGGGAACTTGAGCTTGCTCTCTTTGGCTTTCTAGTGGAGGAATTTTCAGAGGAACTAATGTGTTAATATGGCAGAATTTTGAAGCAGCTGAAGATGAACACAGTCTTTATTCTTTTTATTAGAAGAGTAGAGTCTGACTTGCACCTTATTTGAATAGGCTAGTTAGAAAAAAAAATACCCAAAAAGATAATCTGGGTTTGAGGGAAAACATGGGGGATATGTACATGATTCGTGTATGTTGTTGCTGCTACAATGCTGTAAATCACCTTCCTTAATTAAATACTATATTTTTACCGTTTTTGAATATTATGCTCTATTTTAAGTCATTGCTTCGTTCACAGTTCATGACTTATATAATAAATTAGAATCATTAAATATAAATACGATGAACATTACATGTGTAAAATAATGTTTATTTTGCAATGTAGATATAAAATTTAATGCATACAAACCACAAGGATATAGTTACCAATTGAGTTGTTAAGTATTTGTTTTGGTAATGGGTTCAAACCCTCTAAATTTTTGAAAAATCTTTGGGAATTAGAGTATGTGCTTCTTTCCATGAGGGGGGATTAATGTTATCCTTTTTCAGATGACAAAATTTAATGCACCCATTATTCCAATGAAGAGGTAGTTTTTGGGCCTCGTTATTCCAACAGGAGGTAGCTTTTGGGGCCGTACTCCGAGGATAAGATAGCCGGAACATGTTGAATGGAGATAGCTTCATGTTCATAAAAAAAATATAAAAAAAAAATTAAAGCATCCAATCTAGTATCACTTTTTATTTCATGTTTGTTTTTCCCAACCACCTTCAAAGATGATAAATATTGAAGACACTTTTTACAAGCAATATGAACTTAAAGAAATCAGACAAATCTTCTCACAGAAGTTGCTAGTTTAATACATAATTGAGTGTATAACTCTTTCTTACTGGCTCTCCTCCAACTTATTCAGAAGAATATATGAGAGTCTAGGCTAGTGGGGTAAAAGAAGGAATTGTAGTTGTAGATACTAGAGAGAATAATGTAGTTCGAGGACCTTGTGAAGAAAGGAACAATTTGACAACGACCTTGTGTTATTTTATTTTCAAGGGTCCATTCAATGATATAATTGATTAACCACTTGTCAATGAACTTTGCATCCTTGCTTTGTGATTTTCCTTTTACCTTTACCAAATTGTGTTATTCACCGTACTCACAGTCATAGCTTCTCTGGTTATTCTTTCCAAGTACCAATGTCATGGATCAATATCTTTTGGGATTATTGAGTTACTACGTCGAGAATGCTTCTTAATTATGGATATTTTATTTTGGCCTAGTAGAGAGCTATTACTCCTTCAAATGAGGGTGAAATAATCATATATATCGAACAAAAAGTGTACCCATTCTATATCCAAACGGGCTTGATATATATATAGCCCAACCGAATCAATTATAGATGCAAGTTTGTACGGAAAAGCAGTTTTTTTAACCTATTTCGAAAGCTTAATAACATGCTCACTTGCCCAGTGGACCTTGAACATATAAACTGATGAACTAGTTAGACTCTCACTCAGGCCCATTATACTAGCAACCCGTGTTAATAGGAGAATGACTAGTCATGCATGACCCATAAAAGTCATTCACCCCAAAAACAGCGTGTCTGTTTGTGGCTTATAACCAATTCAAAAATATCATAATAAAGAACAACTATTGAATTATTGGGTTGGTTTCACTAGAGTTTGTTATATCGTTAATTTGACTAATTTTATTTTGTTACTCCTTCACCCCCTCCGTGCTTATTATACACCTCTTGTACAAATAAAATTTGAAAATAATTCTTCAAATTTTGTTGCATATCCATTCTTTGTTGTTAAAGAAATGTAAAATCGTTAATGTACTCACCCAATAGCTTGAGCTTTTAGATGAGATGATTGTTTATGATGTTGGGTGAGATGCTTGCTTTATCATGGTATCAAAGCCTAGGTGATCATGGGGTCATAGGTTCGATCCTTATTGTGCACCACTTTGTAGTGGGAACTACGTCAACATAAGGTAGAACCTGGTGGACAAGTGGTCTCAAAACTCATGAGAGGGGTGAATTAAGTTTTAAAAACTTTTACAAAATTTTTCACTTTCTTTGTAAATTTTTTTTCCCGAGATGCTATGAATTAGTATAAGCAAAAATATAATGGATGACAACTTTTTTTTTTTTGGTAAGTACATGGGGCAAAAAGCCCCACGACAACAGCAACACAAAGAACAGAAAACAAAAGACCAGAAACAGCAAAAACAACAGCTACAAACTAGGAAAAGAAAGACACAAAACAGAAGCAAAACAGAACAAAAACCAGCCTACTAGGAGTTGCCTGGATCCAACAAATCTGCAGCAAGAAGATTGACCAGCTCCCTCTGAGGTGAGGGGATAACAGTAAATCCAAAAGAATCATGTAAAGCATGCTTTGCTATCCAATCTGCACAGCAGTTGCAGGATCTAGAGATATGCTTCAAAGAAACAGACCACTTCCTAAACAAAGCTACTCGAATCTTAGTCACCAATGGTAACTTTCGAGTCTCATTACCAACCTTGGTAAGAAAGCCAATGGCTTGAAGCGAATCAGATTCAAGAACAACTTCCCTCCATCCAGAGTTCCAAGCAAAATCCAAACCATATAGAATTGCCCATAATTCAGCATGCAAGGGGGAACAAGATCCAATAAAAACAGAAAAACCACCAACCCACTTACCTTCCCAGTCTCTTAATAAACCACCACAAGCAGCTCTCTCAGAGGTAGCCGCACCATCAACATTTAATTTCAGAACACCTTGAGAAGGGGCTTTCCAAACCGCAGGGGATCTGACAGGGTGACTAGCCAGGCCAAAAAGATGAGACTTTTTCCTACTCAAACAACCTAACTCTTTTACTGATTCAGCCAAGCTTGGGGAAGGATCTTCTGGTCTCTTAGCAGAATCATCATGAAACTCTTTATTTCTCCAATGCCATAAAAGGTTACAGGCAGTAAAAAAATAATCCCTCCAGACATCAGCCTTCAGAAACTTGTAATTCAAATTAAGGATAATCCACTCCTGGAAGCAGGTTATGCTGAAAAATTCTGAAGGTAAAGGCTGGACCCAAAAGATAGACCATACCTTTCTAGCTTTGAAGCAATCTCTAAATACATGAAGATTAGTTTCCACCAGACCAGAACAGGAAGGGCAGGTATTGGAGTTGTCACTCCATTTGCTGATATACTCCTTTGTAAGCATCCTACCATGAAGCATCCTCCATAAAAGATATTTGACTCTTTCTACTCCTTTCCAAGACCAGATCCGGTCCCAACAGCTAACACCAGAATAAGAATTTGGGCTGGTTAGATTATTATATGCAGCTTTAACAATAGGTTGACCAGGTAGGTAATTTCTCCAGCACACATAGTCCTCCTCAGCTTCAAAATCCGGATGAGGGATTGCCATAATACGGTTCACAGTACCATCATCAAAACGATTATCAAGATAAGGGACATTCCATCCGTCTCCTGTAGAAAAAGTGGAATGGTTAATATTGAGATTAACAATATCATCAGATGGTTAACAACAGCTAGCTCAAGAAGGCTAGAGTTAAAACCCGCCCAATCATCCTTCCAAAAAACAATCTTCTTCCCATTTCCAATCTGCCAGGAAAGGTTGCTAAGCATATCTGGCCAGATTTTAGCAAGACTCTTCCATAAGTGAGAATCGTAAGGCTTACAAGATATCTCCTTCATGAAGTCCTTATTCCTGCCATATTTCGCCACTAGGACTTGAGCCCACAGCGTATCAGGAGATTGAGTTAAATTCCAAGCACACTTCTGGAGGAAAGCTTCGTTTTGTAACCTTAGATTAATAATGCCCAACCCACCATGATTCTTCCCCATTTTGAGGTGCTCCCAGCTGACAGAGTGGCGTCTCCTATGATCAGCAGTGTCCCCCCAAATGAAACTTCTTTGGAGATTCTCTATATCATCACAGATACCCTTAGGAAGGAGACTACTCTGCATATGGAACATGGGGATAGCTGAGATGACAGACTTGGCTAAAGTAACTCTTCCTGCCAAAGATAAGCAACTTTTTTTCCAACCCTGGAGTCTGCTATTAACCCTATCCATAATCTCCCCGTAGTGCTGTTTAGTTGTTCTACCATGCTTCATTCTATAGCCAAGATATCTGCCAATATTCTTAGTAAAAGCAAAACCACTTAACTCCACAATCTCATTAGCAAGTTCAGCAGGGACATTTTTGGAGAAAAAAATATTGGATTTCGGGTAACTAACCTTTTGACCAGACATTTCACCAAACAAAGCCAGACAGTTGATAATAGTTTGAATCTGAGAGGTATTAGCTTCCCCAAAAAGCAGTAAATCATCTGCAAAAAGAAGATGAGATATGGCTGGACCACCTTTACCTGCTTCCATTGGGCTCCACTCTTTCGAATTAATAAAATCAGCAATCATGTGTGATAATTTATCCATGCAGAGCACAAAAATATAGGGCGAAATAGGGTCCCCTTGTCTAAGGCCTCTGCTAGGAGAAATACTACCGGATTTGGCCCCATTCCAAAGAATCTCCAGATTTGTTGTAGAGATACAATGCATGATGAGATTGACCAAATAATCAGGAAGCTTGATTTCAGTGAGCACTTTATAAATGAAACTCCAGGACATGCGATCGTAAGCCTTTTCAAGATCAATTTTAATAGTGAAAAAGCCCCTCTTTCCTTTCATTCTATTCATTGAATGGACCATCTCCTGAGCAATAGCAATATTATCCTGGACACGCCTATTGGGAACGAAGCTAACTTGTTGAGGAGATATGAGCTTGCTTAAAATGGGTTTCAGCTTTCCCACAATCAACTTGCTAATACCTTTGTAGAGCACAGAACAGAGAGCAATAGGCCTAAATCGGGAGATTCTCTCATGTTTAGCAATCTTGGGAATGAGGACCAGGAAAGTTTTATTCAGGTCTTTCACATCAGCTGGGTTCTTCCATGAGTGTAGGGCACACTGAACCACTTGTTTCTTCAGTAATTCCCAGTTTTTTTGGAAGAAAAGGGCAGGGAAACCATCAGGACCTGGAGCTTTAAGACCACCCATGTAAAAGAAAGCCTCCTTAATCATGAGCTCCGATATAGGGTCATTAAGAGCCTTAAGATCAGAATCTGTAAGATCAGGCCAGTTAAAAGTAGTTACATTCCAGGGTCTGTTAAGATTTTCTTCTGTGAACAGATCCTTGAAAAAATTTAAGATAAGCACCTTTAGATTCTCTGCATCTCTAACAGGAAACCCTTCATCATTCTTCAGCTCAAGAATCTTGTTCCTAGCTCTCCTGATGATAGTGGTAGTATGATAGAATCTAGTATTCCGGTCCCCATCTTCTAACCATTTACATCTAGCTTTTTGAAACCAAAGAGCTTCCTCTTGTTCCAAAACCCTGTTTAATTCTTTCTGAATAGCTCTGTCCAGATCAGAATGAAACTGGTCCAACCTATTATCAGTATTCATTTGAATTTCATACAGCTTCTTTTGGAGGAACTCTTTACGAATCTGAATACACCCAAAAACCCTTTTATTCCAAGACTGCAGGGGGTTAACCAAAGCTTTCAGGCTTTGGTTAATAGAGAGCTGAGGCTTCCACACAAATCTGAGAAAATGAGGAAAGGAGGAATGCTCCAGCCAAGCCACAAGAAATCTGAACGGTCTCCCCTTCGTGATATCCTCTTTATGAGACAAAGAAAGAAGCAAAGGATTGTGATCAGAATTAAGTCTTGGAAGAGATTTAACATGAGCATCCCCAAAGGCCACTCTCCAATCAGCATTAGCACACACTCTATCTAGTCTTTTAAAAACTCTGTCCAGATGAAGCCATTTGGGTCCCCTCCAAGTAAAAATAGATCCTTTGCAGCCGAGATCTAAGAGGTTACAGTTATTAAGGAAGGAGGAAAATTTCTGACATCTAGCCACATTAACAGGAGCTCCTCCTTTTTTCTCTTTACCAGCAGCTATCTCATTGAAATCACCCATCATAGCCCAAGGACCAACAACATTATTACTAATTCTCAGCAAATTTGACCACAACTCCTCTCGGATCTCCTCTCTGGGATTAGCATAGACCACAGTTAAGAGAAAAAAGTTACCTTGAATGATAGTACATGACATATGGATGAATTGACTATTCTTTTCGATGATGTCGATATTAAAAAGCTCTTCCTTCCACAAAATCCATATACCACCTGAAAAGCCCACAGCTTCCTGAATCTCAAAACGATTAAAACCAAGATGCTTGATCTTTTTCTGAGCAATAGCTCCACTAATTCTAGGCTCTAAGATTGCAACTAAGCCAATCTTATTTTTCCTTGTGAAATTACTAAGGGATGTCTTAAAAGTTCTCTTTGCCGCCCCCCTACAATTCCACACAAGGCAATTCATTGAGAAACTAATTCCAAGTCAGGATTATTGGGCCCCTGACCACCCTCTATCATGAGCACAACTTCATTCAAAACAGTACTCTTTTCCATTTCCATATCCTCACGAGCCTCTCTATCAGGAGGATCCTTTTGAATTTGCCGACAATTACCACTAGAATTGGTAATATTCATCTCATAGGGCCTATTCTCCTCCTTGCACATCACACTGTTTGGAGATTTAAAATCTTTTTCACTTAGGTTAGAAGCAGCAATCTTCATACACAGTTCCATTTCTGCCTCCTTCGGATTAGATACTTTCTCCATACAAACTGGATCAACAGGAATAGAACGGCTATGAGGCTTCTGTTTCTGCTTATTATTGGATGAAGGGAGCTCTGAATTTTTTGTAGCTTTCCCCACTGAAATTGATTCAGAGGTGAAAGTGAAAGATACAGAACCATCAGAATTTTTAGGTTTGTAAATAGCCTTTCCAACAGCTTTACTTTTGGCTACTGTGGATTTTTTGGAAGGGGGATGAGAGCTAGCTTTAGGACAATTTACTCCTTTGTTCTCCTTACTCTCTTTTGGCTTAATGCCTTCAGCCATATTACTATTCGATTGCTTCAAACCAGATGGCCCAGCTTTAACTCCACTCTCTTTTTTCTCCTGAATGGAGACTTGTCTGTTGGAGATATCAGCTCCAAAGGTTCTTACTGCCTTACCGTCCTCCCTTTTACCCTGATGCTGCTTTGGATATTTCTTCCTTTGGACCACCATCCATGGTCCCACCCCTTGGTTTGCAGTAGGGGTCCCTTTAACAGTACTTGATTCAGGAATCAGACCCTCATTACCATAAATTTGACTGCTCTGAACAGGCTGCACCGGATCTGGACATTTTTCAGAGTTGTGACCATACTTCCCACAATGAAGGCAAATCAGGTAAAGACCTTCATATTCCACCTTGAAAATTTCCTCCTCTAGTATGAATTCACCTCTCAAAGGTTTTGACAGGTCCAGCTCCACACAAATACGTGCGAATTTCCCTCTATCCCCCAATGATGTGGTTTTATCTATCTTTAACACTTTACCAATAGAATTACCAATCATTTTCAAAACTGAGATAAGACAAAATTCAAGGGGAATACCTGGTATACGGATCCAAGCAGCCACACGATGAATATTTGCTTTATGAGGTTGGAAGAAGGGCTCCCATTTACGTATAGCCAGATAGTGACCCATAAGCACCCAGGGACCTCCATTCAAAGCTATATTTAAATCCTCCAAGCTAGAGAATCTCACCGAAAAGAATTCGTTTCCCAGATCCGCAACGGTTATGGGACCAGATTTTGCCCATAAAGACTCCAATTTGTTCTTCATATACATGACACGAACCTTTTTCCCCAAAAGCTTTACTATGATCGCATTTTTCCAGGGGCTCATAAGCCTCTGTTTAGCCTCCTTCGTGCACCGAAAGCGAACTGAGCCATCCTCCCCATAGATGGTTTGAAAGCCCAATTCGTTGATTGCGCCCATTTTAGGGTCCAGCGGTTCACCCATCTCTTCCTCCGATTCGTCCTGCCATGAATCATCTTCTCCCATTGCATTTCCTTCCGATCGAAGTGCCTCTGCGAAGGATTTCGGTTTGCTCGACGGAATCCTATTCAGTAAATTTCCCAAACTAGCACCACGATTCGACGAATCGGGAGAAAGCTCTTCTCCAATCTTTGTTCTTTTAACACTCTTACGCATACTATTGTCACGATTCGAAGCTGCGAAATTGTGATCACCATTTTTTTCAAACGAAACACTCATTTTGCCCTAGCAAATGATAAGAAATCACGCGCGTGGAGAGCACGCACCCTAACCCATACTTCTCCCCAAAGTTAATGGATGACAACTTAGGCAAGGAAGTAGAGACCAATAAATTTGAGATTAAATGTGCTCAATTATGCAAATAATGCTTATGTAAGGAGATAACAGTTAGAGAAAGTGAAAACTTTATTTATCCTGGTTCAATCACAATCACCGTAGCCTATGTCCAGCCTTCAATCATCGCAATGCTTGGTATACTATTGATCAAGCTTCAAGTGTGTTTGAGCAAACCACTACAATCACACCAAGATTATGGTTTTTGGACACCTTCTCTTTCACCCAATTTCTGAAGCTATGGGAAACCTTTCCAAACTACGGTATCATTACCCTTAATCAACAGTCACTTAAGAAAGGTATGTGTTTTAGACAAGCTAAGTACTCTCAAAGTGAAAATGATACAAATTGAATTCTAGTAGGTGTATAGCTTAGGGAATAGAAACAAGCTCAAGTATATGATGATCAAGTAAGAGTGCAATCATTGAGAAAAAATGTGTTAAGACACTACAAGAAAAATGGCTTTTACCCATGACATTTTAAATACGGTAAGTTTAATATTCTTTAAAAAGTTTAAAAGAAAAATTGTACTATCCAAATAAAAACAAGTACGATTGCCAAAAGCCACCACACGGTTGTTTCTCTCGCTCTTTCTTTTTTCAAATTCTCAGTCCACTTTCTCAAATTCGCAGTCTCGCTCTTCGTTGATAACATACACATGCCATTTTTTAATTCTGATTCTTTCTTCTTTGTTTTCCTGCTAGGCTTCTATTTTATGCTTGGTTCTAATTTCTTTCTTTCTCTCTTTTTTGCTAGGTTTTGGATCTATGTTTCATTTGCAAAAATGATGACCTGCCTCCTTGTCTCTCATTCTCTTGTGCTTCTCTCCTCCGCCATTTGCAGGTTTTTTTACGGATCGTAAGTAAGTTTGGACTTTTAAACTCTTCAATTTTTTATTTATTTAGATTTTATGGATATGAAAATAGAGTAGTGGAAACTTTAGAAATTTGAAGCAGCCATTTGGCGTTAGCCATTTAAAATAGTGGAAATGTGATTTGGCTATGAAAAAAATTACAAAAACTTAAATCACATATCCAAGATTTTTAGAATTTCAACTCATAAGTTTATTTGCAGAGAAAATTAGATGAACTTGTGCTAATTTTAATTTCATAGACGTTAATTTGAAGGAAAAAATTTGTTATTTGACTAAAGATTACTATTATACACACTATTTTAATAGGGGGATTAGCTTAAATTGACTTCCTTTGTTATTTGACTAATAATGGCTCTACTTCATTTACAAATGATCTCAAAACTCATGAGAGGGGTGAATTAAGTTTTAAAAACCTTTACAAAATTTTTCACTTTCTTTGTAAATTTTTTTTTCCCGAGATGCTATGAATTAGTATAAGCAAAGATATAATGGATGACAACTTAGGCAAGGAAGTAGAGACCAATAAGTTTGAAATTAAATGTGCTCAATTATGCAAATAATGCTTATGTAAGGAGATAACAGTTAGAGAAAGTGAAAACTTTATTTATCCCGGTTCAGTCACAATCACCGTAGCCTATGTCCAGCCTTCAATCATCGCAATGCTTGGTATACTATTGATCAAGCTTCAAGTGTGTTTGAGCAAACCACTACAATCACACCAAGATTATGGTTTTTGGGCACCTTCTCTTTCACCCAATTTCTGAAGCTATGGGAAACCTTTCCAAACTACGGTATCATTACCCTTAATCAACAGTCACTTAAGAAAGATATGTGTTTTGGACAAGCTAAGTACTCTCAAAGTGAAAATGATACAAATTGAATTCTAGTAGGTGTATAGCTTAGGGAATAGAAACAAGCTCAAGTATATGATGATCAAGTAAGAGTGCAATCATTGAGAAAAAATGTGTTAAGACATTACAAGAAAAATGGCTTTTACCCATGACATTTTAACTACGGTAAGTTTAATATTCTTTAAAAAGTTTAAAAGAAAAATTGTACTATCCAAATAAAAACAAGTACGATTGCCAAAAGCCACCACACGGTTGTTTCTCTCGCTCTTTCTTTTTTCAAATTCTCAGTCCACTTTCTCAAATTCTCAGTCTCGCTCTTCGTTGATAACATACACATGCCATTTTTTAATTCTGATTTTTTCTTCTTTGTTTTCCTGCTAGGCTTCTAATTTATGCTTGGTTCTAATTTCTTTCTTTCTCTCTTTTTTGCTAGGTTTTGGATCTATGTTTCATTTGCAAAAATGATGACCATGCCTCCTTGTCTCTCATTCTCTTGTGCTTCTCTCCTCCGCCATTTGCAGGTTTTTTTACGGATCATAAGTAAGTTTGGACTTTTAAACTCTTCAATTTTTATTTATTTAGATTTTATGGATATGAAAATAGAGTAGTGGAAACTTTAGAAATTTGAAGCAGCCATTTGGCGTTAGCCATTTAAAATAGTGGAAATGTGATTTGGCTATGAAAAAAATTACAAAAACTTAAATCACATATCCAAGATTTTTAGAATTTCAACTCACAAGTTTATTTGCAGAGAAAATTAGATTAACTTGTGCTAATTTTAATTTCATAGACGTTAATTTGAAGGAACAAATTTGTTATTTGACTAAAGATTACTGTTATACACACTATTCTAATGGGGGGATTAGCTTAAATTGACTTCCTTTGTTATTTGACTAATAATGGCTCTACTTCATTTACAAATGATCTCAAAACTCATGAGAGGGGTGAATTAAGTTTTAAAAACTTTTACAAAACTTTTCACTTTCTTTGTAAATTTTTTTTCCCGAGATGCTATGAATTAGTATAAGCAAAAATATAATGGATGACAACTTAGGCAAGGAAGTAGAGACCAATAAATTTGAGATTAAATGTGCTCAATTATGCAAATAATGCTTATGTAAGGAGATAACAGTTAGAGAAAGTGCAACTTTGTTTATCCTGGTTCGGTCACAACCACCGTAACCTATGTCCAGCCTTCAATCATCGCAATGCTTGGTATACTATTGATCAAGCTTCAAGTGTGCTTGAACAAACCACTACAATCACACCAAGATTATGGTTTTTGGACACCTTACTCTTTCACCCAATTTCTGAAGCTATGGGAAACCTTTCCAAACTACGGTCTCATTACCCTTAATCAACAATCACTCAAGAAAGGTATGTGTTTTAGACGAGCTAAACACTTTTCAAAGTGCAAACGATACAAATTGAAGTCTAGTAGGTGTATAGCTTAGAGAATAGGAACGAGCTCAAGTATATGATGATCAAGTAAGAGTGCAATCATTGAGAAAAAATGTGTTAAGACATTACAAGAAAAATGGCTTTTACCCATGACATTTTAACTACGGTAAGTTTAATATTCTTTAAAAAGTTTTATAAAAATGTAATATGCAAATAAAAACAAGTACGATTGCCAAAAGCCACCACATGGTTGTTTCTCTCACTCTTTCTTCTCTCAAATTCTCAGTCCACTTTCTCAAATTCTTAGTCTCGCTCTTCGTTGATAACATACACATGCCATTTTTTAATTCTGATTTTTTCTTCTTTGTTTTCCTGCTAGGCTTCTAATTTATGCTTGGTTCTAATTTCTTTCTTTCTCTCTTTTTTGCTAGGTTTTGGATCTATGTTTCATTTGCAAAAATGATGACCATGCCTCCTTGTCTCTCATTCTCTTGTGCTTCTCTCCTCCGCCATTTGCAGGTTTTTTTACGAATCGTAAGTAAGTTTGGACTTTTAAACTCTTCAATTTTTTTTATTTAGATTTTATGGATATGAAAATAGAGTAGTGGAAACTTTAGAAATTTGAAGCAGCCATTTGGTATAACACCTCACAATTCTAAAATAAGTAATTAAAGTGTTAAGTGAGAAATTAAGTGAAGGATTAGTGAAAATCCCAAAGATTAGGCCAAAATACAAAGAAAGGGCAAAACGGTAATTAGCCAACACGCAACCCTAGGAAGGTAAAAAATTGAGCAGGAGGTCTCAGATGATAAAAATAAGCCTGGAAATGGATTCAGAACGAAAAATTGAGTGGATAGGCAAGTTTCAGAAAAATCAGTGAATAGTGTTTTTCGTGGGTAAAAATACCGCAGTCAGATTGCACCGTAAAACGTGCCAGTGGAATTTTGAGCTCTAGGTTTCAAATATTGATTTTAAATGGTCCATAGAAATAGGAAATATGATTTCTGATAAAATTTGAGGAATTTAAGTCAATTTGTGGAAGTTTGTCAACGGAGCGCGCTGTACCTTAAAGCAGTGTTTTTCCGAACAACCGGAAAGCTCCAAATTTTTATCTGAAAGAGTAAAATTAAAGGATTTTGTTAAGATGAAAAATTATAATTTCTCATTAGGTTTTTAAATTGTGAATTTTAGTGATGATCGGAGGGAAATTCGGATGAGTTTTAAATCACGTGGGATCCGGTACCCACTAAAAAGTCACTTAACCACTTAATGGCCCTGTTTCTCTTCTTTCTCCACCCGTGCTCCTCCTTTCCTCCCGCGGCCAACAGCTTTCTTTCCACCATTGTTGTGCCATTTTTCTCCTTTCTCACAAACCAACCAATTCTCAACCAAATTCAACAAAGTTTGTGTTGAATCTTGATGGAAAACACCTTCTGAATCCATTGGTACCACTATTGAGTCTTGAAATTGAGTGTGGGAGGAGATCCACCACCATTTATATTTCGGTTTTCATGCAAAAAAGGGTGATTATGTTGATTTCAAATGCTCCAATGGTGGAGTATGCTTAGGTGGAGCCATATACCGTGCAATTGGGTAAGTTATTTCAACATTTCATTGGTTAAATTTTGAGTTGTGATAATTGCCCCTAAAGAGGGATTTTGTGATATGTGGTGTTAGAGAGCTCAAATGGAAAATGTCTATTAGATGATAATGTCTTAGAATGATGTATTAATGCTAGAAATGCAATGAAAATTTTAAGCGAAAAAAATGGATTTTTAACTTAGAAAAAAATTGATGCATGAAATGGAATTTTTGAGTTTTGTGTTAATGTGTGGTATAGTGAATTGTAGTGTGATTATATGATGTTAGAAAGTGATTATGTGAGTTGTGGGCCATAGGAATTGAGTGGAAATCCTTGGTTTGGACTAACCAAGATTAGGCCATTTATGTACAATTGAGCAAATTGATGTTTTAGAACACTTTGGTGTTGTGTTGTGTGATGGAAAAGTTATTAGATGGGTTGTGTGGTGATTGGCATGTGGAAGAATCAATGTAAAAATGATAAGTGTTGAAAGTGGCAAAATGTGCCTAAAGTGTAATAATTCGCAAAACGTTGCGAAAAAGTCGTAAAACCGTAAAACGGCGATTGAACTAGCCTTTGGGTAACCTAAGTAAGTGAAATAAAATGAGAAAGAAAATTTAGAAAAATAAAACCCAAAATAACACTATGTAGGCCGAACCCTTAGTGGAGGGGAGAGGAAATCTGACGTTTTCGCGTTTTGACGCATTTTGACTGAAACTGATGGTTGTGCATGGTTGTACAGGTTGCCGTACGTGGAACAGTGAAACAGTGGATTGCCCTTGGTCCTGGATCAAGTGGATTGAGGCGTTCCCGGAGAATCAAGCTGTAAGTGGGTTCTGCGGAGCTCAGTGAAAGGGAAAAGAAAGGTAACCTCTTGGTACTGGGGCTTGTTCCCCTTTTGTGTTCCACCTTGCTAGTTGATGGCAACGGTAGGAAGTGTGTATGAGTAGTGTAGAACAGCATGAGCATGCATATGCATTATCACAGTGGGTACTTATGTACCAGATCTCTGGCCAGTAGATATTTTTAGCCTTCGGGCAAGTGTTTCCGGACTGCCACTGGATAGGTCTCCGAGAGGGAGTTCCAGTTGACCCAGGGTCGTGGTGTGTTATCCGGATAGGAGCACACTAGGTTGTCTTGGGTGTATATGGTTGGAAGGGGTACCTTGGTGGGTTGTTCTCTGAACACGCCAGGGGTAGTACCCATAGGCGTATAGCCGAGGGCATGGCGTGGTATTGGTAGCTACCATCCCGCATGTCGTAGTTGTTCTGATATATTCCCCCTTTCTCTAAATCCCTTGCTTTATCCCGTTTTATAACAGTGATGTTGTTTTATGTTATTTATATACATCGAAGTGAACCATTGGGCGGAGTTTTCTCCAGAACCTCTTGGTTACTGAGATATATCCGTATATCTCACCCCGCGTCTCGGGGCATTATTTCAGGATGTACTAGTGGATATGGAGCAGCGGGCAAGAAGCCCGCATGATGACGAGTGGAGCAGTGGAGTAGAGTTTAGCTATCATGTTATTTTAGTTTATGGATTTATTTGGCAAGTGAAATGTAATATGTAAATAATTGTAGTTTAAAGTTAAAGTTGTAAATGCAATAGTAATCCAGTGTTGTAAATGTACCATGGATGTATGTAATATGATGGAAGGGCTTTAGGCCCATTGTAGGTTTATGATTATCCGTATTATGTTTTATGCATGAAATTGAAAGTAAACTGTTTATGTTTTAAGTGTATATTGGATTGGGTTGTAAGTGCCCCAAGGCGTTGTTGGACCTTGTGTGTGCCACCCATTGGATTTTGCTGGATTTCAGGTGTATTAGTGATGTTAAACAGGTTATGCAAATTTGGGGATTCTTGGAAATACAAAGGAAACTCTGGCGAATTTTCTGTAGAATTGGCAGTTTTTGGGTGAACTTTGGAGGAGCGTATCTCTCTCCATAGTGGTCCGATTGGGACGTGCCATACGCCATTTTGAAGCTTAAGATGTCCCCTACGTTGTGTCAAAAGCCTAGGTTCATTGGTGGTGTGCGCAGCCCATGGGGGCTGTTGTCACGCACTGCCCTGTTCTGGCCAGCACCAGTGGGCAGATTCGGGTCTGTGTTGGGAAATTAATTCCCGCTTCGTTACTTGGTCAAATTAAGCGTACGATATATCAAATCGAAGTTTGAGGTGTCTAGTTTATGGTGTAAAATTTTGAGAGGTAGTGTCCTTGTGGTTAGGTGCAGTTTATTCCGTGAAGTTTGGACGTTTTAGACTGTTTCGGAGTTGGTAGGCAATGTTGTCTGTCCAACTTCAAACGGCAATAACCGGAGCTCACGAGCTCGGAATCGAGTGTGTGATAGCTTGTTAGAAAGGTTATTGAATAAGGAAAAAAGATAACCTGGAGTCTAAGTTTGTAGTTTTATTTTGTGTTCGTGGAAAAACAAATTAGCAAGTCCGGTTAAGTGGTAAAAACGTAAAAGTGAGGAATTGGCTAAGTGGGTTTATGGGAACCCCTTAGTATCTTATAGGTAATAAAATAAAGTATATAAATAGTTAAGAAAGTCTTCCGCTAGTGTTTCAGTTACGGTCACAGCTTTTTATTATTACGCTTTTTATACTTTTACTGTTCGCGTAATAATCGGAAAAAGTTTACTCTCATTTTTATAAATGAACTGCTGTGATTGTAACTGCGCTTAATATCATAATTAATGTTAACAATACCGGTACGTAACGGGCTGTTACATTTGGCGTTAGCCATTTAAAATAGTGGAATTGTGATTTGGCTGTGAAAAAAATTACAAAAACTTACATCACATATCCAAGATTTTTAGAATTTCAACTCACAAGTTTATTTGCAGAGCAAATTAGATGAACTTGTGCTAATTTTAATTTCATAGACGTTAATTTGAAGGAACAAATTTGTTATTTGACTAAAGATTACTGTTATACACACTATTCTAATGGGGGGATTAGCTTAAATTGACTTCCTTTGTTATTTGACTAATAATGACTCTACTTCATTTACAAATGAATCGGTGGACTGTATCCTTTATTTTCTTTTGAATGAATTTAGTGTTGCATTATAAATTGCTCTGTTTTTAAATCTGATTTTGATATTTAATGTTATACCTCTTGATATTGTAAATAAAAGTCAGTTAAAATTATGGCTCTTGCAGGTGGGTTGGGGGCTTAATATTTCAAAAGAAGTTAATGATACACATGTTCTTATTATTCGCATAATTGAGCATGAAAGATACGTGGCAAGGAGTTATATTCAAAGGTAATTTCTATATCTTGATGCTAAAATGGATATTATGAAATTTTCCAACCCTTTGTGTTTCTTTTCTTAAAAAAATTAAAATGGATGTGACTATGTTGTGTCCCACTGAGCCATAGCCATGATAGAACTGGAAATTTTTTTAAGTAAATTGGACCCACGAACGAAACAATAAAATGGCTTTTCCATGCTTTTTAAGCTATGTCATTATGTCTAAAATACCTCTAGATTTTTCCTTTGAAAATGTTGAATATGATTTTTAAGCAAACTAAATGACTTGATATGTTATGTCTGCTTCTCAATTTGTTGCACTACTCAGGAATCATTAAATGCGGAGCATATATTGTGTATCAATATCTTATCTGATACAAAATTCAAAATAACTTTTTATCATAGATTTCAGGTTAGGGCTGGTTTAGGAATATCAATTTTTATACATTGTCGAGTGTCATCCAGTTGTATAAATATAATGATTATCAATTTCTCCTATTCTTTTCTTATGTGTGTCTCAAATAAATTTGTTTCAAACAAAGAATTGAACTTTTTATTTGATGACAGGATGCTTCCGAAATACAATGTCCCCTGCCACTCTACAGGTTGATTAGATTGGATATATAAGATCATACTACGTTTATCAGTTAACATAGATTTGCATGGAAAAACCATGCTGTTTTGTTTTTCTGTTGGGTTTATCATGCAAATGGGTGTGCAAAAAATAGAACAAGTATTATGAGCGAGCAAGACTAAAAACGTAAAGGGAATTGACTTGGATGATTCTGCTATTTGAAATGGTTAATATTAACATTTTTGGAACACTGGCTCTAGCATCTTTTAATTATTTGAACAACCTGTGAATGTTTGTTGTTCAGGTTTCTCACATGAGAAGGAATGACTTATTAGGGAGGAGAATCCATGTTATGATGTTAGCCCAAAGACTAGATGGTCTAAGAGGAACTGAATGAGGCCTAAGTGGATGTGGGACTTTCTGGTGTGATGAATAGTGTCTTAAGGGAAGGGCTAGAGTGGTAGCTAGTATTTGTTAGCTGGTGTGTGTAATTGGATTTCTGTTTCAGATTTAGTTGCGTTTGGGTGCTGTATGCATGTGCTTTTCTGTTAGTAGCTAATAGGTGTTATTTTTGTTAGTGTGAGTCTTGGGTCTGTTTTGTGATGTATAAATAGAGACTTCTTCCATCTAATAAAATATATAGAAGTTTATGCCAAAACCTTTGGGTTAAAGGAGGACGTCTTCCCTCGAAGTGAGACTACTTTTAAGGCTCTTTGTTTTCTTTTCTGTTCTTTCACCTTTGTTCCTATCAATTGGTGCTTTCATTGAGTATTTTTCATCATGTTTTCATCCTTGATATCACCTTCCATGACGCCTACTTCCATCAACGACACTCACCAAGAATCAGTTCAATCTATTTTTGAGGAGATGAAATCTGGTTTGGCGGCCATAACCACCAAATGCGAGAACGTGACGAGCATGCTCCAGAAATTAATCCATGAGTTGCATGTAGAAAAGGCAGCTATCAAGATTCAAAAGGCTTTCCGCAAATATTCATCCCAGCGGGAGGTTGCAACACTTGCATTTACTTTGGCCTCTCACCTACAAAAGATGGATCCAAAAATTCAAGAGGCAAATCAACTCGATCCAACCGACACATGCCTTGCACCCACGGTGTCATTTCCAACTTGCCCATCGACGGTGGTACCTCAAAACTTGTATCCCGAAGTAGAAATTCTACCTGTGATCGATGCAATCTTCCATTTATGTGCATCTATCATAGCAGACGCTGTGCCTCCATTTGACACGGGTGACTATGGTGCACTAGTAATTAATCTCAAGGCTCCATTTATTATAGCGCCACAACAACGCTTCAGCCAGGTCCAACGCGTGATTAACTTGGAATATAATGATGTGCTCGAGGCGCAACGCTGTGTACGTCCATTACTTTCACTCTCTGTCTCATTTGGTTGGGCTAATGATGTCACACCCTTTCATAAAAAAATTCAGTTGTTAACCATTGCCCTGGAGGTGTTTGCTAAAATGCCTCTAAAATTTTTTGTTGGATGGAATTTTGTGTGGAATCCTGGTGGAAGGATTTTTGTTTTTGCAGTTATTGTTATTATTGTCGTTACAGCCACAAGTGATTTTCTTCAGTCTCGAGAGCTAAATGAAGAGACGAGAAATATACGCCTGAAGGTTATTAGAGGAAGTATAAAAGTTGAGATCTCAATAAATGATATTGTTGTTGGGGATGAGATACCTTTTAATATTGGTAACCAGGTTCATGAACTCCACCGTAGTCGACCACTCATTGATGTCTTGAAGGCCTGTGAGGAAAATGGGCCTCTTAACCACGTGAGTTGCTTTCATGGGCATGTTCTGAAATTGGGTTGTGGTGGCTATGACTTGTTGGGTTTTTTGAATCATGCAGCTAGTATTTGTTCCAAATTTATGGCTCGTGTTACTGCTCGTAAGGTGTTTGATGGTGTGACCCAGAGAAATATGTTTATTTGGGCTATCATGATTATTGCGTCGAATGAACATGGGTACTCCTATAATGGGGTGGCGTTGTTTTGCATGATGTTGGACCATGGTGTGTTGCTTGATGGGATTGTTTTCTCTGTTGTTTTGCAATCATATGTTGGATTATGTTCGGTTGAGATAGGTGAGAGGGTGCATGCCTAATTTTTTGTTGGAGGTTTCATTTCATATACTGCTGTTGGTACATTTTTTCTTAACTTGTAAGCAACGTTAGGACAGAGTGAGAGCTTAGTTACAATGTTCAACACCATGACAAAGCTTACCAATGTCCCTCGGAATGAAATGATTTCAAGGTTTACATCTAATGGTCTACACCTAGAAGCATTCAATTCTTTTATCCACAAGATTAGAGCAGGGGTTACAACTAATAATTTAACCTTTATAAGTGTGTCCACAGCAGTGGGGCGGTTAGGTGACATTAACAAGTGTCATGAAGTTCACAGGTATGCTTCTAATTGTGGATTGGACTGCAATACTTTAGTTGGAACAACTCTTATCGATATGTACTCTAAGGGTGAGTCTTTATCTAATGCACGGGTTCTTTTTGACAACTTCACGAATTATTTGGTTAACTTACCTTGGCATGCAATGATAATTGTTTATTCACAAGCTGCTACTTTGAAGGGTTTGAAATCCTTACAAGAGACTCATGGGATGGCTATGAAATGTGGGTTTGATGCGATTAATATTACTGCATCGAATGCCATTGCTGATGCTAATACCAAATGTGACCCACTTGAGGCTGGGGAGAGGGTAATTAACGGAATGGAAGAGACAGATATAATATGTTGGACAACTATGGTGACTGCATATAACTGTAGCGGAGTTGTTAATCATGCTAATACTATTGCTGCAAAAGTCCATATTAAATTGTCTTACTCATTGTCAGCTCTTGGAGTAGATATACTTAATTGTTTTGGAATTATGTTGGATCCTAAAATGGTGAAGTTTAGCTCTTCAAACAGCATTATAACTGAAAAAGATATTTTTAATGTTATGGGTATTTTCTCCTTCTTCCCTAAGGGTATTAATATGGATGAAAAACATGAGTTACTTGGATCTGTATATATTGAGGATGCTACGAATGCTGACTTAGAGCCTTGGGTTATTATCAAGACAAGAGCACAACACTACCGTTTCTTTAACTGCAAGGAGGAATGCTTCAATGAAAAATTATGTTGCACTACTTCTTTTCATGTGGCTCACCTCGAGGACGAGGTGAATTTTGATGGGCGGGGGAATGTTATGATGTTAGCCCAAAGACTAGATGGTCTAAGAGGAACTGAATGAGGCCTAAGTGGATGTGGGACTTTCTGGTGTGATGAATAGTGTCTTAAGGGAAGGGCTAGAGTGGTAGCTAGTATTTGTTAGCTGGTGTGTGTAATTGGATTTCTGTTTCAGATTTAGTTGCGTTTGGGTGCTGTATGCATGTGCTTTTCTGTTAGTAGCTAATAGGTGTTATTTTTGTTAGTGTGAGTCTTGGGTCTGTTTTGTGATGTATAAATAGAGACTTCTTCCATCTAATAGATATATAAAAATTTATGCCAAAACCTTTGGGTTAAAGGAGGACGTCTTCCCTCGAAGTGAGACTACTTTTAAGGCTCTTTGTTTTCTTTTCCGTTCTTTCACCTTTGTTCCTATCAATCCACCTTGCTCAATGACAAGACACGGGGCATAAAAATGTATTTGATCAGTATAGGTATGAATTGGAAGACTTTAAAGGTGGATTAATAAAGATTAACGAGTAAAGAGGCTTACATTTCTATCCAAGACTCCATAAGAAATATCCATATCAAATTTGCCTTATTCTGCCTGTTGATGGATTTGAACTACTTTGTGGCATTTGGTTTGTAGCAAGAAGAATGGTTCAATTAAGCACTTCTTTTGATTCCCTATATAAATTTTCTGTAAGGAAGATTTTATTTAGTTCAATATCTTGTTTTGCATATACTATCCAGTTTAGAAAAAATATAAAGCTTATAGTTGGTCAAAGAAAATCATCCAGAAAGAATGGAAGCCAAAGTTTATATAGGTAAAGATATGATGACATTGTGCAAGAAAGATAGTTATGATTTTAAAAAGTTGGGACAAAGAGAGCTATGAAGTTACCAGATGCTGATCTTGCAGTTCATAACTGTCAGTGTTTGGATCCAAGTGTCATGTATTTGTCCAAAAGCTATGGAAAGGTACAGGTACAGGTCATATTTTGGCTAATTAGATTTTGAGGAGGAAGTAAGTATTAGTTCTCCAATATGGAACAAAGAGTTAATTTTGGTTGAGTGATCATGTGCTTAATTATCTCTGTAGTTTGTTGTAGTTGCATTTATTTAGATCTCTATTGATTTATGAGATGCTTATGGTTGATACTCTAATATTTTTATTTTTATTTTTTCAATATGTGTAGGGTATGTAATTGTGATGGTTTAGCTATATTTATTAACTTTATTGTATTGCTAAGGTCTCGTTGATATGTTATATAGGAATGGCAGGGGTAGGGATGATTATTATTCTTCTGAGCGATCAAGATCTTATTCTAGGTCTCTCTCTCCTAGTGGTGGGAAGGACTACAGGGTCCCCACGTCCCAGGGAGAATGGTCGGAGTCCTAATGACAAAAAGGATCAGACACCTAGCAGCAGATCAGAAAGTCCCAGGGGTAATGATCGCAGCCTTTCAAGGTCTCATTCACGGTCACACAGGTATGAATTTTCAGAGTGTTTTTATTGATTGAATTGCAATTCTTATCCTCCCAAATTTTGTCAATTCAAATATGATCTTTAACACTTTAGCAGAACTTACAAGTATCTAGTTTAAGACATTAGAATAAACAAATGTCATTTCTCTTTCCTTGAGGCGAATTACTAGTCTTTAACTCAATTGTTCAGATTTGATCATCGATTTTATTTTTACTGAATAAATTTGATCAGTATAGGTGTGGTTGTTAATTTTCCTTTTTTTTTTGTTATCAATTCTTTCAAAATTCTATTTGTTGTTTGCAGGAAAGGACTTAGCAAAACATTGTTGAAATGAATATTCTCAGGGCCCAACTTTATACTTTGGTTTATTGCTGAAATTGCCATAGTGGCCGCTGATATTCCTGAAGGTATAATGATATAATTGGTTTCTTGATGAGTAGAGCCGTTATCAATGAGTTTATGTAGCTTTCCAACAAAAAATAGTTGTTTATAGCTGTTGAAAAGCATTATGGACAAGTCATATTCGAATATATGTCGAGGGCATATTTGATTATGTAATCCTCAAATATCTGAATATCTGGAAATCCATATCTGGATATGCCAATATTCGTATCCAGATATTTCATGACAACAACACCTTAAACAATTTTGTTTTCCTTTTTGATTCAAAATGACTAGTATCGTATTCAGAACATGTAATTGGACCTGAAAAACATTTATATGCATTCGAATCAAATGAAAACTATTCCAATTGAAATTTGACTTATTAAACCAACGATTAAGTCTTATTTCAATATTTAGTGTCCAAAATGCATTCTTAAAGCTCAAATAGAGTTTAAAGAGTGTAAGCATGTGTATTTAGATGGTGCAAGACTGCTTGTGTGCTCAAACCATGTTAAAAATCTTTCGATGCAGTTTTGATCTATTAAGCCAATATTTTTAAGCACTTTTTGATTATTGAATGATGAGAATAACTTGAGCTCATCAATGCTATTTACTTATATACCTTTACATACATGTTCTATGTCCTAAAAACATGTTCTAATGAGATCTTGGACTTAGCTTCATGCTTTAAGGCTTGATTTATGAATTTGATATTTGAGCACTTGAATTTGCTTTGTTTTGACATACACTTGGATTCTTTTTTAATGTTGCTTCTAATGGCTCTTGAATCAACTTCTCCAAGCTTATTTGTTATCATCAAAACAATGTTGACGTGGCATCATCAAAGATATCAACCTTAAGTGCATAAGACCCACATCATCTTCTTGATTTCACAGAACCAAAAGAATCAGCTTGTGCAGTATCTACCTTCAAGCCTAAAGAACTTTTGAATACAAAAGATGTGTTAGAGAAATATAATATAAAATCATTGAAGGCTCATCACTTACTAGCTTGTGCTTTTGATTTGAAATGATTCTTTTCATGGTATTAGTGCTAATACAACTAAGTGTTCATTCAATTCTCATAATTAAATAATATGGAGCTTCTCAACATATGTAGACTAGGTTGATATACCATCCACCCTTTAAGCCCAATGAATTCTCGTGTGAGGGAACATGTTAAAGAAATATAAAACCATTAAAGGTATAGATGAGAGGCTAAGTAGGTATCATGATTCTGATTTAGAAGTCATTCAGAGCAACCTATGGAAAGAGCTAAATGAAATCTACTTGCGTGAGAAAATCCTTTGGTTCCAAAGATCAAGGTGCAAGTGGTTAAAGTTTGGGGATAGAAAAGACTGTCTTCCTCTAATCCCAATAGGACAAGATAAGAAAGACTGTCTATGATGTTGTGAAAGAAGCCTTTATAAACCCGGGAAATGTGACTGCTATCAATCAGACTCTCTTATGTCTGATCCCCAAGTTGACTGTCCTGAATCCGTGAAACAACTTCGGCCCATAAGTCTTTGTAATGTCATTTACATGACCATCACTAAGTTGATCTCTAATAGGCTCAGGAATCATATGAACCATCTGATTATGCCTAATCAGTGCAGCTTTGTGAGAGGGAGACATAGTTTGGATAATATTATAATTACTCAAGAAATCATACACTCAATGAGATCCAAAAAGGGCAAGAAGGGTTGGATGGCCATCAAAGTTGATTTAGAAAAAGCCCATGACAAACTTGGTTGGGATTTCATTCAAGATACCCTTAAAGACATTGGGCTACCTGACTCTCTAATAAGCATTATCATGAGTTGTGTTACATCTTGCTCTATGAATGTTTTGTGGAATGGTGCTACTACTAGAAAGTTCAAACCTTCTAGAGGAGTAAGGCAAGGGGACCCCTTTCCCCTTATATCTTCGTTCTATGCATTGAGAGACTTGCTCATTTAATTAGCTTGGCTGTGGAGGAAAAGAATGGAGACCAGTAGTCTTGAGGAAGAATGGCCCACCTATTTCCCACCTATTTTTTGCAGATGACCTACTCTTATTTGGTGAAGCTTCTGCGAAACAAGCTAAGGTTATAAAGCAGATTCTGAAGTGTTTTTGTAATAGTTCTGGGCAAAGTATCAGTGTAGAGAAGACTAGAGTGCTTATGTCAAAAAATGTCAACCACAACCATGCTATGGAGTTAAGCAATGAGCTAGGTTTTGGTCTAACTAGTGATCTGGGTAAATACTTAGGGATCAATCTACACCACAAAAGAGTCACTAAAGGCAGCTTCAGTAACATCATGGAGAGAGTTAACAGAAAGCTGGGGTCCTAGAAGTGGAGAACTTTATCCCTAGCTAGGAGAATGTTCTTACTCAATCGGTTCTCTCAGCCTTACCAATGTATGCCATGCAAACCAATCTCCTACTAGTGGGCTCGTGTGATGAGATTGAGAAAATGTCTCGTAGCTTTTTGTGGAATTCAGGGAGCAATGAGAGGAGCCCTCATCATGTGGCATGGAATAGAGTGTGTACCCCTAAAGAGGTTGGTGGTCTAGGACTTAAATCTCTTAGGGATGTGAACAAAGCCTTTCTTATGAAGATCAACTTTGGTATTCTAACTAAAAATGATGCTCTTTGGGTCCAGGTTTTGGTATTCTAATTAAAAATGATGCTCTTTGGGTCCAGGTTTTGAAAAACAAGTATCAAATTGGAGATAAGCTTATTCCTGTGACTAAATCTTTTTCGAATGGTTCCAACCTGTGGAGAGTAGTGAAAGTCTGGCCTGAGGTTATGGCACACTCCAACATCATGATAGGAAATGGGGAGAAGACTAGGTTCTGGCTAGATCCTTGGATCCCTAATATTGGAAGCTTGAAAGATCTAATTATGGAAGATATACCAAAGAATCTCTTGCAGGAAAAAGTTTCTGATTACGTGAAATTAGATGGTACTTGGGATTGGAAAAAATGGGAAATGGATTAGTCTTGAAGCTGGTAGTCTAATAGAAAGCATTATGCCAGCAAATCAGGATTTGGGAGATGATCGAGTTTATTGGGGTAACTCAAATGATGGTTGTTTTACTATCAAATCAGCAAACAACTTATTAAGGAGTCCTCATATCATCCAATATAGCTTCAATTGGAAGATTATTTGGAAATGGAATGGGCCTAGCAGAGGTCAAATGTTCCTTTTGTTTTTGATGGGGGACGTCATGATGACAAACCAAAGAAGGTATGATAGACACTTTGCAAATTCAAATTTATGCCCTCGGTGCCTGAAGAATCCGGAAAGCTTTCTCCACGCTATTAGAGACTGCATTTGGTCCCAAAAAGTGTGGAAAGCTCTGGTTGATCCTAGTCACTGGCATCAATTCCGTTCTAAAACCCTTAGAGTGTGGATAGAGGACAATATAAAAAAGGTTAGCCATGGTCCTAGAACCAGAGATTGGTCTCTTCTCTTTGGTATCTGCTGCAGGAACTTATGGAACCTATCATTACGTGTCGTTATGAGAATTTCAATGGGGTACAGCCTAACATCCAGGCTAGTATCCGTAGCACTATGTGTCATTATGAGAATTACAGGGGATCTAAGTCAGCAACCAAGAACAGTGCAGATGGTAAAATGGAACCTACCTTCCTCTGGCTGGTTGAAGATTAATGCGGATGGTGCTAGCTCTAAAGGAGGCTCGAATTCTGGATGTGGAGGTGTAATCAGAGACTGTAAAGGTGACTGGATATTGGGTTTTTCTAAAAACCTTGGTCAAGGCAATTAGAAACAGGCTTAAATCTGAGCTTTGGGGATTTGGAGTTGCCTAAGAGGCTTAAATCTTGCCTGGGATAGAGGATTTAGAAACATTATCTTGGAAGGTGACTCAACTCACAGTGGCGGAGCCACGTGTATCTTGGGGGTGGCTTTGGCTCGGGCTAAATTTTAACAAATTGTATTTATTATATATAATTATACAATTAATTATAATTTGGACCGAGCTACAATTTGTAATTTGGCCATATCTAAAACTTAAAATATTTTTGGTAAAAGATTTGGGTATGTTGTATTAGGTTATGTGTTCAATTTTCATTTATATAAAAAAGTAAAATATCTTTAGTAAAATTAAAAAATATTTAATAAAAGAGTAAATATTTTCGGTCCTCAACAAATGTTACGATGTCTGCTTTAGTCCATAGCAAATAAAAAGGCTATTCGTGGTGGACCCATTTTAGTCCTTTTTTAATGGGTCTATTTTGAATTTTTTAGGAATTTGTAAATAGCTTTTTTATTTTAACTTAATTTGGGTCCATTTTGAATTTCTTAGGTGATCACAAATAACTTTTTTATTTGTTTTTTACAGAGAGATAAATTCGAACCCGCGACCTGACACACCATGGCAAGCAAGCTTACCGCTGAGCCAAGCCGGTCCTTAAAAAATGTATTTACCCTTAATAAAATTATAACTCTTCTTAGTGCTTCCTACTCAGGTGCTCTATATTTAATATATTTTAAATATATTATAATATGAACTAATTAAAATTAAGAAAAATAAATACACATATAACTTTTTTGGCCCGGCTCCGCAACTGTCAACTCAGGTGCTGGAATTCATAGAACAAGAAGGCTTGAATGATCACCCGCTGGCTCATATTGGCAGAAAAGTGAAAGAACTCTAAGACAGGAATTGGAACTGGAAGCTAAACCACACACTCAGAGAGGGAAATATGGTGGCTGATTGGTTGGCCCATCAAGCCTTAATGGTTAAGAAGGATATTACTTTAAGTCACTCACCCCCACATGGTTGTATAACTCTGGTAGTTAAGAATAGATTGGATTTTGAGAGACCCAAAATAGCTAGTTAGGATATGCTCTTCTACGTAATTTCTAAAAAAAAAATAAAAAAATTTCTGTTTACTTCGCTTTATTTCTTGAAAGTGAGATTGTTGGATACCCGTAGTCTCCAAAACGTGGAAAAAGGAAAACGGCAGTGAATGATGACTGATGATGAGAACTTTTTGAAGAATGCATATGAAAGGGTTTATTATCTATCATTTAATATGACCATAAAAAATTTCATACACACAACATTTTCTGAGATAAAAAAAATATTTTGGCATATGAAACACAATCATTTTTCCTACAACATAACTCTTATACAACCCCATGTGAAATAAATGATATCACGTGGCAGTCAAACGGCAAAGAAACTGCTACCTAACAACGTGAGATTTCCTGTTTCAAAAAAACAACGTGAAATATATTATATTATTATATTTAATGTATAATTAAAACATAAATAATAATATTTTACATAACTCATTCAAAGATGCTGATAATAATAATTTGTTAACAAAATCATTGTACCTTTAACCGACCATGCGTGGGTCTCTACATGTCCCAAAAACTTCGAGTCCTAGTCTATCTTCGTCGTATTTATTTGGCATGTCTCGGGCATTCTTTCATTGTATTTATTTAAGGATTTAATATTTCTAATTTTATTGTAAATTTTTTTTATTACACTTCCATAAAAGTGAATGGATTTTATTTTATAATAAAATTCACTAATTTTTATGTGAATGTGACAATTTTTTCTTGAACAAAAACAAAACAGAAATATTAAACCTTATCAGTTGGCAAGTGAACTTCCAAGGGTTGTTTGAGTTAGGGGTTCAAACCTTATCTTAAGTAAATTCTTGGAAAATCTTTGGGGGTCAGAGGGGATATGCCTCCTTCTCGGTTGGAGGATTAGTCTCATCCTTCCTCCGATAGCGAAGCTCAATGCACCCACTGTTCCAATGAGGGGCTAGTCTACAGGGCTACCCCGAGGGCAAGGTGACCGGAGGAGGTTGAATGGGGATACCTCCGGGTTATATAAAAAAATAATATTTTTTCCTTTATTTAATATACTTAATTAATAATAATAACTATAAACCTACCCAATAATCAATACTTAATCAGTTAATCACTCTCATAACAATAAAAATTAATAATTAATAAAAATATAATAATAACTAATACATGAAACGATCTGTTTGTAATATGAAACGATCTTAATTAATTAACTATTACCCATTACAGCAAAAAAACCGTTTTTTCTTTTCTTTTCCACCACGTGACTTACTGGTTCAAGCTTCACATTCTTACACGTGCAGCATGAAAATATACAATAGCTTTAAACATTTAAGCACGCTTCTCACACCATAATCTATAATTCTGTCACGTTCAGACATCGTGGTACCACAAAATGTCACACATGTACTAGCACGTTCTCCACTCCCTTGTATTTTTTTTGTTTTAAAATAAATCCCCTGCTTCACCTTAATTATTTTTAATTCAAATTCCAACAACCAAATACTGTTACAATGTAAACTATAAAAACGTTCACCATTGTTGAATTTGATGCGAATTTCAAGATAAATTTAAACACACACAAAAAAATGCAAAAACGAAAAGCTGGAAGAAAGAAGTTCCACGAGACTCGTCATCCAATATACAAAGGGGTGAGGCAGAGGAATGGGAAGTGGGTGTGTGAGCTTCGACAACCTCAGAACAAAACTCGAGTATGGCTTGGAACTTTTGCTCACCCTGACATGGCAGCTATAGCATACGATGTTGCTGCTTTGGCTTTCAAAGGTGACAATGCTTCATTAAATTTTCCAAACGAAGTTACCTCGTTGCCACGTCTTAATTCACGAACGTGTTCCGTTAGAGCCATTCAGTTTGCAGCAATGCAAGCAGCTGAAAAGCACTTTTCAGCCAATAATGAGATTGGTACGAATATTAATGGTTCTGAGGGAGATTCTGGAAGCTTCTTTTGGGATGAAGAGGAGGTGTTTAACTTGCCAGGGTTGATGAACAGCATGGCTGAAGGGTTGATTATAACGCCACCTGCTTTGGAGAGAGGGTTCAATTGGGTTGAAGGGGAAACTACTGTGGACTTGTCTCTTTGGGGTGAATGATATGTGTTCTTCGCTTTAGTACTTGTTCATTTTGTGAACCCTAGGTAAACTAATATGTAAAGACACTCTCACTCTCTCTACAAATCAGAAAGGAACGTGCAATTCTGTAACAAAATATATAGATGCAGTAATAAAGTTCATACATGATGTTGTAGATTCTGTTTTT
The DNA here is from genome assembly GCA_032173675.1 of Gastrolobium villosum. Taxonomy (NCBI): domain Eukaryota; kingdom Viridiplantae; phylum Streptophyta; class Magnoliopsida; order Fabales; family Fabaceae; genus Gastrolobium; species Gastrolobium villosum. The sequence goes on along the minus strand of JAVKPL010011914.1, from coordinate 8,719 downwards.
TATTTTTTATTTTTTTATTACATAATTTTAATTATTTATTTGGGGTGAGGCATGTTTCCGAATATGCACAACTATGAGTTTTTAATATATAATAATTTGAAAATTACATGAACATAAAAGTCTGTTGATGGAACATGTATATAATTAAAATTTACTTATCCGTTCAAAAGGATAATATTTTTGAATATTATATATAATGTTTTGTGTTGGAATTAGTCATAATCGAGAGATAACCCAGAAATAAAATAAAAAGCATATTACCAAAAAAATAAAAATAAAAAGCTCAAACGGAAGGCTAGTGAACACATTTCACTACACATAATTATCCTCTAAATCCAATATCTGGTTGGCTAGCCGATCTGCATGAACATTCCCTTCTTTCTTATTTTTTTGTTTTTTTGTTTTTTTTGTTTTTTTTGATAAACTGAACATTCCCTTCTTTATAAGTGTGTTGAAGAGAAACTTCTCAGTGATTTTTTTTCATTCAGGCTTGAAACTAAGTCAACATGTGAAACTCTTGGGTAGCGCGCGTTATCACTTTTACATATATTTACCTTTACTCTTTAAGTTTAAAAATTTTATCTATATTTTTGTGGCTTTAAGTTTTTATAGTTCTCCGAGGGCAAAATTGTTGGGCTCCTCCTTCAATGCTAAGTCCAAGCTCATTTGAGGGGTTTTCAAAAATTCTAACCCTAATTTTCACCTCCTCTATAAATACTCATTAGTTGTGGGTGGAGGCTAGGTTAGATTTAGAGAGAAAATTTGAGAGAAAATTATTTGATTGTTTGAGCAAAGCTTTATGCTTTGTATTTGAAAGATCTCTAGAGAGTTTGAGTGAAACATCTATAGGATAGTTTGATTATCACCATTGTTGGAGAGGTTGAGTTAACCACCACATTGGTGTATTTGATTCTTTGTAATCATTATTTTCATAGTGAATTTTTGATCTGCACTAGGTCCCGTGGGTTTTTACTTCTTCATTGGAGAAAGTTTTCCCACGTTAAAATCTGGTTGTGTTCTTCTTCTCTCTCTCCTCTTTGAATTTTTTGATTTTTACGCTGCGCTGCCCGACCTGGTGAAATTCAAGCCGAGGTACTGCCGAGATCTGAGATCTAGATCTTGTTGATTGACTTCCGCACAAAAGGCCCCTGAGCCGATCTGAGGGAACCGAGTTCCCAACAGTGGTATCAGAGCCCGAGTTCGACGGGTTCTGAGGGAGACGAGATGGAGACTAGTGGCATAACCCATGATGGAGGTATGTTCAAGCTGACCGCAAACAATTTCACCTACTGGAAACCGATAATGGAAGATCATCTCTACTGCAAAGATTTGCATGAGCCCATTATCCTTGATGAAAGACCGACAGGCAAAACCGATAAGGAATGGGAGATCCAAAGTCGTAAGGCGGTAGCTATAATCAGAAAGTACATTGACAAGAGCCTTTTTGAGCACGTGTCCGAGTTCACGAACGCGTACGAATTATGGACGAAGTTGGAGTCCTTGATTCAGAAGAAGACTCCCAGGAACAAAGCACACCTGGTTCGCCGACTTGTGAAGCTGGAATACAAGGACGACATGAGCATGATAGAACACCTCAACACCTACAAAGGTATTTTGAATCAGCTGTCAAAAGATGATATGAAAATTGATGAAGAATTGCAGGTATTGCTGTTGTTTAGCTCGCTACCAGAAAGCTGAGATACTCTGGTGGTGACTTTGAATAATTCGACTCCAGATGGAAAATTGAAGATGGATGTCGTGACAGACAGCCTCCTGGGCGAAGAACCCAGGAGAAAAGAACGAGGTACTTCGAGCACGTCTGAGGCCAACGTTGCTGAGAACAAAGGGAAATCTGACTCTCGGGGTAGAAGCAAGAGTCGGGGTCGAGATCGAGATAGAAGAGGAAAGTCCAGAGGTCGGTCAAAACCGAAATATATGTTGAAGTGCTTTTACTGTGGAAAGACAGGTCATAAGAAGCCGGACTGCTGGACCTTGCAGAATGATGAGAAGAATGGTTCTGTAAAGCCGGATCAGATTATTCCCAAGAAGAGGGAAGACAAGAGCACCACTGCGGTGGCTGCCAACCCGGATGCCGAGATATTACTCCTTGGTGAGGATAATTATTTGAATGTCGCCTATGATGATTGCACCTGGATTGTTGACTCTGGTGCCTCCTTCCACGTTACTCCACACAAAGATTTTTTCTACTCTTACCGATGTGGTGATTTTGGAGTCGTGAAAATGGGAAATCAAGTGACCAGCAAGATTGTTGGTGTCGGTGATGTGACCCTGACCAAGGATGTTGGGTGCCGACTTGTATTGAAAGATGTAAGGCATGTTCTTGACATGCGATTGAACCTAATCTCGGTAGGCAAACTTGACGATGCCGGATTAGTGAATTACTTCGGCAGTGTTAGATGAAAACTGGCCAAGGGAAACTTGGTTGTTGCCCGAGGTAAGAAGGAAGGATCCTTGTACGTGATGCAAGGAAAGATAAATGGCGAAGAAGCCAATTCTGTCCGAGATGAGCCAAGCTTGGAGCTGTGGCACAAGTGTTTCGACCATATGAGCGTAAAAGGGCTCCAAATCCTACACAAGAAAGGATTACTGACCGGGTTGAAAGGCCAAGCGTTGGAGAGTTGCACGCATTGCCTAGCTGGAAAGCAGCACCGGGTTTCTTTTGTGAAACCGGATCAACCCAGAAGACACAAGTATATTCTTGACCTCGTCTATACTGATGTTTGCTCCATGTCGGAGAGATCTCTTGGAGAGCTCAATATTTTGTCTCTTTTATTGATGACCATTCCCGCAAAGTGTGGGAGTATTTGTTGAAATCTAAAGACCAGGTATTCCAATCCTTTAAAGAATTCCATGCTATGGTTGAAAGGGAGACTTGCAAGAAATTGAAGGTGGTCCGATCTGACAATGGTGGTGAGTATTGCGGCCCTTTTGATGCATACTGCAGAGTGGCCGGGATCCGACTTGAGAAGACGCCCCCTAAGACTCCACAGTCGAATGGACTTGCTGAAAGGATGAACAGGACTATTGAAGAGAAGGTCCGAAGTATGCTATCCAATGCCAGATTGCCGAAATCATTCTGGGGAGAAGCTGTCAAAACTGCTGTTGACTTGATCAACCTCTCACCATCACGGCCACTTGAAGGAGAAATTCCAGAAGAAGTCTGGACAGGTCGGAAAGCGGCCTATAATCAATTGAAGTTATTTGGATGCCGAGCTTTCGTGCATGTCCCTAAAGATGAAAAGGTAAAACTTGATGCAAAGACTAAAGAATGCATTTATCTTGGTTCGCCGAGCTGTGAGTTCGGGTTCCGACTTTGGGATCCAATCAAAAAGAAGATCGTGAGAAGCCGAGATGTGATCTTTCATGAACATGAGACCATTCATAACATCTCGAAGCCCAAATTCCGGGTTACTGTAACACCCCGTGTTAACTCGATTTGTTAACATACTATCGTATTAAGCCATGCTTAATTAAAACTTGCGGAATATCTTTTTCTTTTCACTTATGACATCATTATTATTACCAAGTTGAATTACTTAATTCATTTCCATAAAATATTGCCTATATGTAAATTGCAAGACAACTAACTGAAATACCTCATTACATAAATAAAGTGAGTATCTAAGTTCACGGATCTACAACACGTAGTCCAGACAATATCCTGATACATTATTATTTACAACTTTAATTAAAACAAGACATAACCAAGTCTATGTGGCATGGACAAATCCCATGCCCACCAAATAAGGAAACAATGCCCAACAATTCTCAATAGCAATAAGAATAACATGAAGCTAAAAGCATGAAAGCTGTAAACATGCATATCCAGCATCTGACAGCAATATCTAACTCGGCTTTGGCCTCCTGCCACCCGAGGTCTCAACCCCAGGGTTACCTGAACCTGAAATAAGCGTCCCCAAACGTGGGGTGAGATCTTTAAACAAGAAATCTCAGTAACACAAGGGGTCCTCAAGGATCTTCCACCCCAAGCTCACTTACATGTGCAATAAAAGTTCCAAAAGCAGTAATTTCAATATAAGTTCCAAAACTATGCAGTGCAACAAATATTCATGACATGTGTGTTATCATTATTCTACTGGCCAGAGAAATGCAAGAATACGTCTATTACCCACATAGTAGTACAAGGAACACCGCTTGCACCTCACCAACAGCCTCACCATATTGTATGTACTACATACTCAGGCTTACCGTATAGGTGGACCCCACATGCATATCATAAAGGCACATTGCATATAATAGCTCAACAGCATTTCCAAATATCAAAAGCATGTGACACAGCATGCATATAATTATTCCCCCTTGGGACATGGTGGAACCACAACATGGCTAAACCGAGGACACGAAAGATTACCTTGCAAGCTTACTATCCAATGCCAAGAGTCCACACAGCTCAAATCCAACACACAACAGATCATAATCTGATTTAGGACCAGCAAGCATATCAACATTCAAAGCTCATAACCATACATAAAGACTACATTTTCCTTTTACGTTTTACGTCTTAAGGTTTCCCACAAAGCCATAAGCCATTAATCCCTTGATTATGACTTAGTTAAGTGTTTACAGAAGTCCAACTTTATCCCACTAGGGTCCACAAACCCATACATCAATTCTGTATGAACAGTACCTTACTATTCATCAAAAACCCAGAATATCCTGATATATGTCGGGGGAATATCCGGATATCCATATCCGGATATTAAGACCCCATATCCGGATATCCATATCATCCTGGATATGGATAGACAGATTCAGAGATTGACAATCTAGGGAGATTACTAGACACGAATGATGGAAGACCTATGCAGGGAGCAAGGGATTTATACTACTAGTTACCGGCCACAATTTTCACCACCTTAGGACCATGATGAACCCACTACCACAACACTAGTTACCGAGACGGCACAGGATGATGCCGATGACACCACAGAGGACATTTAGATTGATCATCTGCTGCCACATATTACCATATATCTTTACTTTTTGGTTTTCTCTTTATGTTTTGTTGTTTTGAGACATTTTGGATATAATTATGTCTCTTGATACAATTTTTTTCAATTCTGTTTGACGATTAACAATTGTGTGTGTGTGTGTGTTCCAACTACGCAGAAGTATTATCATTCGACTAGTTTATTTTAAAAGGGGAACCTTTCTTCTCATTTTTTTATTTTTTAGTAATAATTTTCGGAAAAAGCATGCCTAGATTTACATAAGCTTACTCAGTAAATAAATTGGTTGAACTATAGGAAGTAGATGTGATATCTTTTGGAGTGTCATAATGAATTATTGTCATGATATTGCATAGAATAAGTTTTATTTATGAATGCTCGTTTGTATAATTTTCTTTCTGATAATTCTTAAATAATGCTTGATGTGGATATTAGGAATTAGATTCTAACTTGATACCACAACCTGTGAGGCTTGAGCCTATACAAAATATTTTTTTTTTAGAGAGACCTCATTGTGGTAACACTCTAGAACTTGATCTGTATCTCCGTGATGCATGCATGAATTGAGATGATAAAGACACTTTTATTCTTATTAACCTTGGGCCAAATAGCCTACCTGAAAATATTTTTCCATTGCTAGCCCCTTTGAGCCGTAGATGATTGATTCAATTACCTGATAAAATTACTTCACCTCGTTCCTATTGACTCACCTAAATAAGATTGAAATACTGATCAAAGAAAACTCAAAGTAAGATTCCAATGGAAGTCAAGTAATTGAAAAAGGAAAAATAATGAATTGTCAACAAAATTATAATCAAAGGATAAAAAGAAAAAGAAAAAGAAAAAGAAGAGAACATATACAACAATGAAAAAGAAAAAGGTAGTGAAAGGGAATAAGAATCTTGAATTTGAAAGAAAAAGTGGGAAAAATATGAATTGAGATTTGAATTAACTTTGAAAGAATATCAGTATTTCAATCTCAATAGTAAATTAGCCATTGTCCAAAGATTCTTTCCCCCAAACTAGGCCAAGTTACAAGCTTTTAAAGAACTTTTGATCAGTTTGGGCATATCAATTATATTCCTTAATTTTAGGAACTTGAGAATAGGATCAAGCGTATAGAAGTGCTACTACATTGACGAAATGAGTGATAAAACCTTAAACACTAGAGTGATGAGGGTATCTTATATCTAGTGAGGAGTATTCAAGTTATAATATGAATTCCTTATTAAAACTTAAGAGTATTGTATGAATTCTAAACAACGAAGTCATACATGCATAGCATATTAATCTCTGAGAATATCTATGCAATGTTATGCCAGAGCTCCATATGCTCTTCCCACAAAATTAATCCTTACTTCCCATTTGTTTGATCTAGTTTATTGCTGAGGACAACGTGTAAATTTGGAAATTGTTAGATATGCCTCCAGCATATATTGTTTCCTAAGCTAAAAAGAGCAAGAATTTCATCCATTAGAGAGTAAAAAGGCTTATAATTGTTATAAAGTTGATAAACCATGCTCAATTATCCTATCATTGAATATCTTGTGCTTTTGTAGGTAAAAGTACATGAAAAGACCTCATTTCACAAGCACAGAAGAAAGCAAAGGTTAAATAAACCACGCCAGTAGCGCGGTGGTAGCGCTATCAGCGCTAGGAACATTTTGATCACGGAAGATTTGCGCTACTAGGGCGAGATTCGCGCTAGTAGCGCAAAGTTACTGTCTCTTTGTTATAATTCTCACGCTATCAGCGCGTGAATGACACTAGTAGCGCGGGAAGCACGTGACTGTTTTTAAATAGAAATTAAACTGTATCTGAAAGAGAATTCTACAATGAGGATTTGATCAAGATTTAGGCAAATTTGACATGAAGCGATAAAAAGAAGATGAAAACCCTTATAGAGCATCTTTGGCTGGAGACTTTTTGAGAGATCAAGAAATTGAGAGAATTGTGGAGACTTATGCTGGAGATTAGGATTTAAGAGAAAGTGAAGATCGAAGACAATTGATCATTCTTCTTCTTCTCATTCTTTTCTTCTTAATGAGTTCTTTTTATTTCTTTATTGTGTTTAAGCCAGCTATATCTGGCTAGTTTTCCTTTGTAGTTGGGGTCATGAATCTGATGTGAACCCTTTATGATATTTGAATTGCTTTTATAATTTTTTTAATTCAGTTAGTTTTATTTTACATTGAATCAAATTTCTATATCTTATTAGACTTGATCAATCTTATAGGGTTTTGAGGGTTAGAACTCACAATAGACATATTGGGGTTTTAAGATAAAATAAGGTAAAATAATAATTTGTGAATGATCTAGACATAGGCTTGTATCAATTCCAGATTTCTTAATTCATTGAACTTAATGCTTAATTCAAGAGAAATTACTATGACACTAGGATTCTAATTGGGTTAAAGGGTTAAATGTGCTAAAACATTAGGGTTTAACCAATTGTTTTGAAGAGGATGAATTATCTGAACTATTGAGTTAATTAATTATAAGAATTAATTCAGATTAATAAAGGGGATCAAAAGTGACATGCACCCTGGCTACAGTTCTTTATTACAATTTCCTTAATCATATTGTTTGCGTTTTTTGAATGTTCTTGATTGATTTTAAATTTACTTGCAATTAATTTTCTTTTAATTAAAAATTTATTCTCTAATCCAAATTGGATTGTCCAAATTAAAGAGAATAGTTATAATAGTATTTGGTATTTTAGTCCTCGTGGGACGATACTCTTTCTCACTACTTTAATTTTTGTAATCTTCTTTTTCTCACTATTTTATTACTTGAAACGATCCGTATACTTGCTGTAATTGCAACATTTATCATTAAAAGAGACTAAACTTGTATGAAAAAAATGAAAAAAAGCGTGTATGTTTAAAAAATTGTACGACACTGGACTAGATTTGACTAATATGAAATATGACCCAACCTTAACCCAAAATTTTATAGGGCTTAATGTCTACAACCTAAACTTCTCCTTTCATAAAAGAAAGTTCTTCATTAGAGTCTCTCTTATCATAAAAAGAAATTTTTTACCATGAAAAAAAGGAAAAAGAAAAAACTAAAAGATCTCCAAATGAGTTTTTTTTTTTGTTTAAAGATGTATGTCGGTCTTTTAGAGTTCTCATATTTATTTTCCAATTTTATTTTTATTCTAAACTTGTATTTATAAATTTTATCATTTACCTAATAGCAAAGCATTTCATCTTTTTCCCTTCAAAACCCTGAGAATAACTTTATCAAATAGTTTTTAGCATTTTTTTTTTAACTTTAGCTTAAAACTACCCTGTATTGGAAAAAGAAAAAGATGTATCAAATAGATTCTAATCCCAAGTTATGAGCCAATCTTGCTTCAATTTCCTAAACATCACTAAAACAAATTCGTAGGAAATATGTTCTTATTCTTATTTGTTCTTGTATAAAAACATGTATCAACGCTCATTTAAAAGGTAAGATTGCACATAAGGGTTAATGGAGAGTGCAAGGATTGCCCTCTCCTTTTCTTTAACAATATAAGGTTTAATCTGTAACAATTGTTTTTATCTATTATTTTTCATCCCCTCTCATTTTCTTTCTTAACGATCAGTATTATGGTATTCCTTCAAAAAAGATCTTAACACAAATTTGATATCGGACAAGGTGAAATCTATATTAATAATTTTATATTTTCCTAACACACTTTCATACACAAGATCTCATGACTATTGTTTATCAAAAAA